>APFE030611637.1:1633-20747 GCA_000404065.3 Pinus taeda | reverse complement strand
AATGTTTGCATGAGATGTTATATTTTTAAGGCTGAGGTATTTCTCCTATGATATGTGACTACATGGATGTAGTGTTGTTAATAGATATTATTTTTTATGAGCACATATGAGTGTTGCCTTATTACGAGATCTTCCATGATATTATTATTAATAGGTCTATAGCTTTACACCCAACTGAGATTGAGTATGATGTTGCTAGCATTGCTAGCTGCGAGGCAGGATGTAGAAGATCCTTAGAGATTAGTCTGATCAAGATCTGAATATGACATGGATACATTGTGATGATATAGAATCCCATATATATAGTTGGGACTGAGATACTTCCATATATTGATTCAGTGTAGTTGTTCGAGACAAGCTTAGGCCTGTGATTAACACCTCCTTGAGAGGGAGGATGGTTATGGTATCCTTTTGTGATTTATATGATTAGTTAAGATCTAATATGATATTTTATTTAATTTCCTATATGAACAGGAAATAACTGCTATTGGGACAAGCATATACTATATTTGAGTATGATGAGAGAAGCATTGATCAAGGACACTGAGCCAACTCTTCCTCCATGTCTGAGCTCCTAGGATAAGGAATTGAGATAGAGGGCTCTTGGGGTTGAGGTAACTCTGGAAAATAGGGTATGACCCCAATCTTTTACCCATAGGGTTACAGATGTTGCTCCCCTATCTTCATAGAGTAAGAGAATGTTGCTCCCCTATCTGGTCTTTGTAGAGTATACCCCAGTTGGCATCATACCCACAAGAAGGGCTTGTCTAGAATACCGCTCCTCATTTGGCCAACGAGTTGAGAGTGTACTTCGGGTGTACAACCCAAGTCGATTATGATGCATGTGTTCTACCACATGAATATTTAGGGTCATCAATGGGAAGATTAGTAGGTAATAGGATGGGTTGAGATAACCCTATGTGGTTCTGAGTTGAGATTGAGCTCCTTGATGTAATCCTAGGGTCGAGACATGCTCCCTTGTGTGTTTGGATATCCTATTGTTCAATATGTGATTACAGATGTATGGATCCCCCATGAGATTCCAGGTTGAGATATATTCCCTGCTGTGGTTACAGGTTGAGATATTCTCCTTGATGATATGCTCTCTGATGATTATTAATGATGATATTCCTAGTAGTAGTCTAATGGATAGAGGGTGGTAGCTTAAGCTCCCCTCAAGTAACCAATTCTTCTTCTTTTAGATTCGAGAATGTTCAGCATACGAACAAAAACAATTAATAGATGAGAAAAAATAAGGAAGGGATAAATCAATATTTACATTGATGATTTGTGATGATGAGATACTTGAGATGATAATGGCATGATGACTACATGACAGAGTTGATTAGTGACAATACATGATGACACTTGAAGGTACCAAAATGGCATGGATAGATATTGGTAGATGGAATTCTCCCTAGTTAAGAGGGAGGGTTAAAATTATGTAACTACGATAAAATTCCACTTTAGAAAGTTCATATCATGAATATAATGATTTCAAGAGAACCAAAATTGACCTAAATATCACCTTATTTGGACAAGCAGAAGTTGGTTTTTGAATTTATGTATTTACTCATGTATATTGGATTAGGTCGTCCCTAAGCACATGTACAATTGGATAGCTCGACCTCAACATCAAGTAGCCCCTCATGAAAGCCTATAAATATAAGAGACATCAAGCTCATTTGCACACAATAATCAAGAACTCTCTTCTCTCTTATATTGTTTGGTTCGCACAGGTTTGACGAAGGAAAGCTCGTGCAAAGGGTTTGAAACTATAGGGTCGAAGCTCACACATGTCTAGGGTTTTTGATTCACAAACACTTTCATGTAAATAATTTTTTTGTCCCTAAACATTGGCATAGTATGGTCATGGGAGCGTCCGAGAAGTCTCAAACGCACGCGTAGAGTGTTTCTGGGAGTGTTTGAGAGGCTAGGGTTTCCGGAGTCTAGTTTGTTCCCCAGATGCATGCACAGAATGATCTAGGTAGCATCCAAGCTACCATAGATGCTTGCACAAAATCCTAATGGGAGCGTCAAAGGTTTGGGGCATATCTGAGTATGTTTGGACCTTGGATGCCCTCATCTAGTTTTGTAGAGAGTGTCTAGATCTGTCCCAGACACTCTCATCTAGTTCTATAGAGAGCATATAGATCTGTCTTAGACACTCACACGCAGTACCTTTTCATGTGTCTGGGACCTAAATATGCATTATAAGTAAGCAACAATGTTCAATAGTGTTCAACAGTGTTCAACGCAATGACAACAATATCCAATAGTTAAATACAGTCAATGAAAGTGCATTATAGTCCTCATAATCAAGATCTTTGTGTATAAGTATGTTTAAGGTCATGTTATGGATGTGTTGGGCATGGAATCCCCCCAAGGCATGTTTTGGGTCTTAAAACCCAAGTTTTGAGAAATTCTTTTGTAAAATCTCAGTGAATTGCGGGCGCGGGGTGTGAAGTCATAATAGAGTCACAAGGTTGTCTGCCCTAGTTTTGTAATGTAATGTTAGTTGGTAGACCTACCCATGGTCTGTGGACCATGTCATTGTATAAATAGAGTGAGGCCCTAAGTGTAAAAGAAAACTAATAATGAGGAAGAATAAAGAAGTCTAAGTGATTGAGTCAAAGTGTAAAATGTGTTTGTGGGTTATAGATTAGGAGAAGGCTCTGCAACTGTGTTCGCAGAGGCCTAGTAGTCCGCGGCTGAGTACGCAGACCCCTCCAGTTGAGTGTGTAGGGTAGGTCGAGTCTGTAATCATTGGATGAATCAATAAAGAGAAGTTTTGCTATAATTATGTGTATCTTTTCCTAGTTTAATGCATGATTGGATATAATTTGCAGTTATATTGTTTATTTACTGCACGAGCCTATATGAATGTTTTGTATTGTTAATTATAACTTAAGACATTTAAGTAGGTGAAGGTGCCTAAACGATACTAGAAGATAAATAAGATCTTGGGTAATAGCTCAGAGTGTGGCACAACACCAAGTTAGGGTTATGCGAAGGCAATGTATCAGGTCGTGAGGAACGGAAAAGTGTGTGAAGAAGCCTATGTGCAGGGACAAACAGTGGACTAGTTGAACTCATTAGACATCTCAAGGGTGCGGAAACATAGTTCTAGCACCCTCCCATACTACTTCAGGTGAGACCTTAGTCCACGCTCCACGGACTGTTGCCGAAAGGGCCAGTAGTATAGGGATTTGTTTGGCTAATTAACTTCAAACTTAGGACAGGCCCTAATAAGCCAACAAATGGTTCCATTGCCAGGACCGGGATCTGCATAGAGATGTCTAATGTTGTATCATTGGAATCCAACAAAGAAAGGAATTGAAAAGTGGTTGGACAGAAATATTGATGAGTTCGTAGCGTAGGAAAATAGGAATTCACAATTATCAAAGGAAGAGTGGTTAGATTACTACTTGTATATGGAGATCCACAAAATTTTATTTGCATCCTTCCCTATTGAGTTTTATGAGTGGATCGTGAAGCTAGAAGATAGCCAAGGAAGGTGTAAACTCGACAAACCTATTGTGTAGACTCCAGAATTAGTGTGCAGACTAGAAGCATTGGAAGATCAAATCACATGCACTGTCGGTCACTGGTTCGATCGAATCATAGGAGGATTCATCATTGAATTTGCGGTAGATACTTTAGTCATATATAGATGACACTTCCTCAAGGGACCACAAGGTAAGTACGTTAAATCTTTGAACACTTGGATTAAAATGCTATTGTGTGAAAATTAGGTTATGCGAATAAATTAATGTTTGGGGCTACGTGAAGTGGGAGAATCTACAGAAAAGAAGGTAGCATAGAACTAGAGACTAGCCCCTTGATTTCACCTCCACGAGGAGGCGAAGAAGAGCTCATGGAGGTCTTGCCAAGAAGTGTGATCAATCTGATAAGGGAGAGAATTATGCACATACCACCCCCACCCACACTACCACAAGTTGCATCTTCTTCACCCCCGACTTCGCACATCCCACCTTTGTGACCACCGCAAAGTAGTATGGCCAACACAATAAAGCTACCAGTGTTCAAGGGAGTAGGGAATGAAGATAGGGACTAGTTTTGGTTCATGATAAAAGCTTTATGGGAAGCACAAGGTGTCATCAACAACAATACAAAGAAGGCAACGTTGGTCAGTGCTCTACAGGATCACGCGCTGACATGGTACATTAAGCATTCCAATGACAATCTGAATGTAGGGATAACAGATATTCAAGTTGTGCTAAACAAAGAATTTAGCAGGCCAAAATTGGAGGCACAATTAGTTATTGGATTTCAAGGAAATCACAATGCTACCAGGCAAAACCCCATGGGAGTTGGATCAAAGACCGAAATGCGCAATTCACAAAGCAAACATGACATTAACAGATGGGAAACACCGTAAATGATTTGTAGCATCGTTAACACCACATCTATGAAACACATTGGCGCAACAAAGACTAACCACTCAGGCTGAGGCTTTGGAGGTTTCAAGGAGATTACACGAGACTCCAATACAAGATCCTAACCTGGGAGTTTAACAGATTCACACGCAGTTGAAAAATTGTGCCTTGAGATGCAGTGTTTGAAACAAGACAAGACGACTTGTCTAGAAGTGCTCAAAGAGCTATGGTGTGTAAAGTGCAAGGGACAGAGGCATGACAAGGACCACTGCTTAGTGTTCACGAATTACCTTGTGGGAGGAGGAAAAATGCCATTGAGACCAAAGGCACAAGTAGGACCAAGCACGGAACCTGCATTATGGTGAGCAATTTGTCAGATAGGAGGAAAACATGCTACAAATAACTACCATCTATTACAGAAGTATACACATAATTCATAGCAGTTGTTCTGTAATTTTTATAGATCAGTAGGCCATGATGAGTGTAGAAGTTATGAGTTGATTATGGTTCGAACTCCTACCTACAGAGTTTAGGCCAAAACATGGCCCCTTGACTAGAACACAAGGATGGTGCATACCGGCTTTCATGGGTGCAGATGAGGCTGAGGTGGAATGGGATCAAGAAGAGGTCACGGATAGCTGATATGTTACAATTGCGAAGGGCCAGGACATTATGCTTGTGATTGTACAAATCCAACACGACCATCATGCTTATACTATACGTAGTTTGATCATGAGACAGAGGACTGTCCCACACTAATAGTGAGGTTGCGTGATAAAGGAGCACTCTAGCCTCCCCCAACTCAAAACCTAAAAATGATGAGGTCCAATCCATGCAAGGAAGACCTTAATGTAAATATCATGCTTTGGAGTGGTATTACAACAAGGGATGACAAAGGAAAGTAGCTCGAAAAAAGTATTTGGGTTCACAAGGCTCCAATGAAGGAACTAGAATTTTATCTAGAGCATGCTAAGAAGTCATTCATGCAAGCTAAGAGGAGCTTTGCGGACGCCTCCACTTCATGAAGTAAAGATAGACTAGAGCTGGAAATGGACCCATCAATGCTCACTACATTCGTAGAGACATGCATGAAGCTGCTGCACGACAACAAGGTTGTAAAGGGGTTGCAAGACCTCATAACTAGATGCGTTGGGACCGTTCTAGGAGAACTGCGTGTAGACTAGAAACTTGGGAAGCACACAACACAAATAGGTAGGGAGATGAGACTAACCGTGTAGATCGGGGAAATGAGATGGATCAAGTGATTCTAGATCTAAGATCAAACATGAAAGTCTTGCCAAAGAAGACATGGGAGCGCATGGACAAGCCTGCACTACAATGCTCTCCTATCCAACTACGAATGGAAAATGAGCAAAAGATCCTACCTATGTGGATATTGCAGGGAATCACAGTAGGAATCGAAGGAGCAAGCGCGCTAGTGGATTTTGAAGTGATAGAGATTGTTGATGACAATAATCCATACCCACGCTACTGGGAATATATTGGACAACTGACATGAATGGAGTAACAAATCTAAAGAAGTGAAAGATGATCTTTGAGAAAAAGTCACTGCGCATAGTGGTACCTTAGACCCTACAGAAGGATCACGCTACATAGAGCCAGTGCACGACTATGATAGCGACAAATATTTGGACTATATCTACAAAATAACCACGTGGGAGCAGGGTTGGGTGAATCCAACCATGGATGGTTGAATATCATGGGAGAGCGAAAGCTCTTGTACATCAGATTCGGATGAAGAGATAGAACAATGGCAAAACTGGTTACATGAGGTAACCATGCTCAACTGTAACATGATGACGAGATCGTTTCACTCTGTAACAATAGAGATAAGGGATCTGCTTATGTACGATGGGTTAGGTGAAGTGGAGAAGTTCCTAAACAAATTTGAAAGTGAACTACCAGAACAACCGTGTTTCGACGATCTGAAATGGATACTACATGCTACACTCGCAAGGTGGTGGGGTACACACCAGAAGAGTCTTGAGGATTGGCGTGACTATTGAAGGATGATGTGACTATGGTTTGGGAAGCCTTTGATGTGATTAAAAGACAAAAGTGTTAAGCGAGCCGACCCACACACCCACCTATCTAGGTGGATACAGGCATATGGTGTGAAACTTGCCGGAATACACAGAACACTCATGGTAGGAGACATGATCGGTAAACAGGTGTGGGAAAGACAATGGCGCGAATGACCCCTCCAAATTGAACCGTAAAGTATGGAAAGACTAAGTGCGTAGAATGATATTCACACAGAAGCCTTTAAAAAAGTATGCAAATCATTGAACAAGGTCCACAATGTGAAGTGGACTGACTAGGACCTACGCGTACCAGTGGTTCTATGGGCTTATAGGACCGCGTGTAAGCACCTAACCCTGCAGGCACCCCCAAGGATCAAATATCAAGGAACCACTAGAAATCCTACAATACATGGAAATGTTGGACCGCGCATACTAGCACCGATAGATACGGTGGTTCACGGATCCCTAGAAGAAGAAATCCAACTAGTAAACTCTGGGCCCCAGGAACTTGAGAAAGAAAGGGTATGATTAAGGAAGGAAAGCACTCTGGTGGACACGAAAATCAAGAAGCTGGAGGATGAGGTAAAGGAAGATTTTCTTGAAAAAAAAATAGGGTAATAAGGCAGGATGCGTACGATCACGAAGACAGGTTTAATGCCTATTGCCACAAATTGGTCAGTTTGATGCCCGGGCTTGGACCACACATTGCTAAGCATATTGACCAAGATAGCACGTTGTAGATGGTAAAGTGTGTGATGTTGACCGTTACAATAAAAGGTGTATATTCTATAGGAAACATGATGGATGACAGGATGAGAATCTCCATGGGTGGCGTGACCACTTGAATAGCCGAGAGAAGTACAATCTTAGAGCTCCAGGCAGTTGAGAGGAAGCATGGGACTATAAACTATTCTGCCCAATAGCTGCGTGATGTTGGAGTAGTGCACAAAAGAAAAGAGTCACCAAGTCCATGATCACACACGAGGGGCAGCACTACTTTGCGGGTTGGCCAGAAAGTGACTGTTGAAGTCACTATTCATGATGGGATGCTCGTTTGGAGACCAAACGAAGTGTGGGACAGGCATTTAAGACAAGATTTATGGGCAAGATTTGGGAAAATCTACTGCCAAGGGAGCATTAATGAACCAGATTTGGGGGGAATGGTTGAATTCAAATTAAAAAGGCGTTATAAAATATAAAGGGTTGCCCAACAAATAGCACTTGGTCATTTGTGAATTGAGCTAATGAGAAAAGCCCTAATTGTTGTGTGCCAAGCATTGATTGAGCCCCTAAGTTCACGAGTGCATGATTTCTGGACAAATACGATGGCATCAGCTACGGATGTTATGGATATAACTGAAATGACCTCCGAGGAGGCTGCCTAGGCCCTAGATATGGGAGATGCTCTGGAAGGTGCCAAGATTGTGGCAGAAATCCTGAAATCGCTGCGCACACCAAGACCCAAGAAGGACAAACAAGTGATGGTTCCTGTACATGTGTCCCCACGGAACTCGCTGCACACCAAGCTGTCAATGGAGGAGAAGGGGAAAGCCATCACCATAGAGACTGATGAGGAAGAAGAAAACCTAGAGGACCTAATAATCGTCGAAGATGAGGATGAAGGCATGGAGGAGGAAACTCAGCCTGCACACCCCCTGACAAAGTTGCCTGCCTATGTCCCCCCACGAAAATGGAAGGCTAAAGTGCCCAAGGACCTGGATGAGACCAAGCGATTGCTCCAGACCCCGCTCCTCCCAGACAACATTATGTTTGAGGGCACACACCTGGGACGGGTGAGAAGCCTAAAATTTGAAGACTGGAACCTCGTTGATCACGAGAAGTTCCCTCACCTTGAGACCAAGCATCTCATGAAGCCCAAGCAGAACACCTTAGTGTGGGTTACAAAATTAGAGCCATGGAAGTGGTTGCAGGGAGCGGAAAATGCTGGATTACTGAATCTGCTTTGGGTGCCAAATTTCCACTACACCCAAATAACCATCTTCATCATCAAGCAGCTACTCTACCTGGTGCATGATAGTTGTTTGTAGCATACTTGATTCACCACATCTCCTGGCTTCCATGCAAAGGGGAGGACCCTACGAACATCTCGGAGGGGAAGAGCAGTGACTTGGCCATTGCAGAGGCCATGAAGAAAAAGTACAAGTTGGAAAAGAAGAAGAGGGGCTACACCATCTCCAGAATCAAGGGAAAAGTAATACACAAGGCAACCCAAATCCTGGCAGGAAAGGTTATGCTCAAGTGTCGCGCAAATGAATTACCTGCACCGGTGGTCGCACTGGCTGAACAGTGCATAGAGGGGGTCCAATTTAACTAGTCTGAGTTCCTCTGTAAGGATTTTTTAGAGAATTGCTGCGAATCTCAGGAACAGGGCAAAATGTTTCACTATGCATGGCTTTTGCTATCCATAGGGCTTGTGGCAAGGGAATTACCAGAGGATAGTCAATTCCCCATAATTGACAGGGACCCGCCAGAGGCCACAAAGTACACTTAACTTTGGGCCACAAAGGATGCCAAGAGGATCCTCGATAGTAAAATATTCTAGGTGTTCATGGAGATGAGCCTCAAAATGGGGATCAACCCTAAGCCATGGTTGTCGCCCACTGTTTACAACAACCTGTACAGTTTTGTAGAATTCAAAGCAGACAACCACAACATTTATATCAGAGCATGCAAGGACTCGACCAAACTATGGATAAAGATACCCTTCATAGCCACAGATGACATCATTTTTAATGTACTGGAGGCATGGCCACTAGAGTGGCACACCCTAGACATCGTGGAGATCAAGAAGTCAGTGGCACAGAGGAGGAAAGATGAGGCCAAGTTGTGCATCGCACAGTTGGCCAAAAAGCGAACGAAGGAAGTAGTGGTGGTAGAAGTGTGGGTGGTGCGGGACGCTGTACAAAAAGAAATTGAGCAAGAAAAGGTTGCAGCGGCACAGGAGGTATCCATGAAGGCAGGGGGGTGGTGGGCCAAACAACTCCTTCGCAAGGGCAAGAAGTGAAGGAAGGAGAGACACAAGAGGGAGGTGTGGACCCACAAACCATGCCAATGCAGTTGAAGCGCTAGCACCGAACAGAGCGGGTAGGGTCACGTAAAAAGGTCAAGGCATCGAAGTTTTCTAATGATCTGATCACCCTAACTGAGGGTGCTCTGCATGAAATCAGCGAGACAGTGCGCAATGTCACCTCTAAGGCTCTCCAAGATTTCATGCAGGAGAACCAGATTATGTTGGGGGTCCTCAGAGCACAGTTGCAAGAATTATAGGCATGCCGTCCTCAAGTTGGTACCCTTTCAACTGGCCTCGTAGTCAACTCAATAGCAGCATAGTAGATGTTGCGCACGTGATAACAAATACCATAGTGCTGCCAAAAGGGGCACTAGTGACATCAAATGAGGCCGACAAGCCTATGGTTAGCACATTGAAAGGTCTCAGTCTCAATATGGTTGCACTCTTGTGAGAGACCTTATATTTTTTGCAGGATGGGATAACTGTCGAGCTACGTGCTAGGGAGAGCCGCACACTACAAGTCCTCAATGGGAAGAAAATCAATATGGAACAACTGAGCTTACAGCGTGACGAATTGGTGTCACAGAATCAATAGTTGGCACAGGTAATCGACAAAGCCTACCAAAGCATTCCAGAGCTATCCATCCCAACAGACATAATAACAAAGGCGCGGATCCACAGGTTAGCAGCAGGGGTCCACGAGGCAAGGGAAGAAACAACAAAGGTTCAGCTGGAGCTAAACCTTTGTAACACTGAGATGCGGTTGAAGGCACAACCTTCCCCCCCCCTGGAATTCAAAGAACATCGCACTAGCGCTATCATAGCAGGACTGGACGAGATTAACAGTGCAGTGCGAGACTACACCAATATGTTGGAAGAATCACTTGAGGTCCTCTCAAATATGCAGGAGGACCCTAATATCTAGCGTTTAGAAACAAAGGCATGAGAACTCCAATATCAGTATGACAATGTTTGAGGAACTGCACAGATGGTGGTCCTCACTCAGAGGCTCGCATGGATGTAATAGGCTAAAGCGCTGAAAGAATAGGTGGATGCGGCACAACACAAAGAAGCAGTCCTAAAGGCATGCGTTCAGCCTTGGATCAATGAGGCCTTCACCATCACAGCATAAATTGAAGGCAAGCTCGCACACATGCAGGGGATGCACGTACTGATCCAGAGAAGCCCCAAAACATGCTTTGGGGGATTCCATGCCCAACAGGATGTTCTAGTTTTTTTTGTTTCTTTTATGAGGACATGAATCATTGTATTGTCTTTTTCTAAATAATTTGATGATGATTTAAGAAGAAGAAGAATTTACAAGGGTTTTCTCCATAGTGGGTTTTGCCCTGGTTTCTGACCAATCTAGGTGTCTCTATGTGTGCATGCTTTTCTTCTATTATTTCTTTATGTTCCATTGTATTGATGATGACGATGATGTTCTTTATTCATAGTTTCATATGCTAATGAATAATGGTATATATTTGAATAATGTTATAATTTTATGGGGTGAACTTAATATGTTAATGAGGAAATTCAGTTATCTAAGAAAAAACAATGTAGCCCTATGAAAAATTAACAAACTCTATGCCCTACCATCACACCACTGTGTTGGCTCTTAACCAACATAGGTTTTTGGATATATTTAATGACATATGGTTTATGCATTTGTAGGAGGGGCCGAGCGGTTAGCCTCAACCCCAGGTCACCGTGCTACCCACATGACCATGCTGAGGCACTTGGCGAAGAGGGAGGGGTTGTAAGCCCTAGCCCATGGTCATGACTGACCCATAGGACCATCAACGCCACAAAGGAGAGCTGGGTGGAGTCAGAGCTCTGACCTTAGGGATATGGGATTCCATATAACCACAGGCAGATAGGCAAGGGGGCTCTAATGGCAGGGACAATCAGTTAGCCCCAGCCCCTAGATACATCAATGCCATGTTACCATAGTTGGAGTCACAACTAGCAGGGGTAGGTATTTGGTCCCAACTCCTTGCCACATCACCACCATATGCTTTTATTCTCGGAGCAGTGGAGGAACAAGCTGATGGGGGCAGGCAGTTGGCCCCAGCCCCTAGCCTTATGCACCACGTGACCTTAATCCAACACATAGATGTTATTGGTGAAATTAAAGAGGCAACAAATTTCAATTTTTACAGCAGTAATCTCGTCGATCTTGGGTGAAATTTTCACTTTACGAACTATGTAAAGGGAAAAATCATCGCAGAGCTAGCTGGTTTTGCCAATTTGTAGGACAGATAAAAAATCTTGGCTTGGAGAAGCATATCTTTCTCAGTTTTTAACCTTTTTGAGTTCAATATGAGCTTGGATGGGGGTTTTTGAGTGTTCTAGACTCAATTGCAGCCTAATTTTTCTTATTTGAGCACTCTATGATGGACCCTTTGCAAAATCAAGTCTTTTAGTGTTAGAAGTAGAGATAATTTTAAAGAAGTATGGAGGAATATTTGAGCATGGAGAGAGCCTAGTTAGAGGTTTTCCAACCTTCTAGTTTCTCTATAGTAGTTGTTACTTCAGTAGAGTATCTATTTTCAGTATTTTCTCAATATGTTAAGGAGATAAGCCCTTTTTAACTCTTAATTGTAAAGGAGTTACATGTTTATTCTTTTGATTTCAAGTGGAGTACAAGAACTTATTGTGTGTGAGTCCTTTTTATGTTGACATTTGTATGACTTGCTATAGGGTCATCTTTCTGAGTGAGAATTATTTGTAGGAGAATGTTTCTTTGTAGGAGAAACAAGACACTCTACTATCAACAAGTTGTATGTACTCATTTGCTGCTGAAATCAATATTTGGTCTAGATTTGGAGCAGGCCTAGAGATGTATCCTAGGAGGGGTGAACTCCATTATCAAATGTTGTTTTATTCTCTTCATGTTTATCATCTTGTGTTGCATGTGAATGTGTTTCTATTTTACGTTCACGTGAAAACTTAACTCACTACCTTGAAGAGGATGTGAAACTTATTTTACCTTTAGAGACTCATTTTGTTAACTTGCAAAGTGTTAGAGGATAGTCGGCTTTTGTTAGGAGGATATTTCCTCCATTTTCAGATCATTTGGTGTTTAGGAGACTTGTTTCATGGTTATTTTCATAGTTTTTGCATCCATGAAGCCAAAACTATTGTAGCATGCTAAGAAAATTTGGTGGCATTGGTGGATATTTTGGCCATTTAATTACATATATGTAATACGACACAAATAATCACATGTCTAATTCGAAACCTCAATAAGTAAGGGGTCTCTTTGATAGTGAAGATCACCATCCATCCATATTGGTGACAAGATGACATACACATTATCTGCACTCCGCACAATCACAGACATTCTGCATAATTCATGCACATTTGCACTCACAAACAAGTCATTTAAAGGTCGTGGAGGCGGCATAGTGGTAAAGTCGGCCTCATCATGACGGACCGGTTTTGTGTTTGATCCCGAGCAAGGTCGTAGCTCGTCGTGCCAGTAGTAACCAAACTGGGCCAAGCCCACTATCTTTTGGAATGTGAATCCCTTCTTTAGGGCGATTTTTGAACTGGAGCTCCTGTGCTTGCCTTCTACGACTTTGAAAGGCCTCTCACAAGCCTCCTGCCTGGTAGCCCTGCTGCTGGGCCCTCTCCTACTCCCGCTGGCCAGCCTGGGCCCTCTCTCATAACTCTACTCTGCCTCCCGTGGTCACTTTCGGGCCTCCTGCTCGACCCTAGCGGTGGGGCCTTTCCCCCTGTGTTCTTTCCATCTCCCAACCCCCTCTCCCTCCAGTCAGCGACGAGTTTGGCCTCCTTTCATGGCTGGGACTGACTCATCCCTGCAGCAAGACAATGAAGATCAGGTGAAATTTTTTTCTTCTCCCATTCCAGAAAATCCTACCTCAAGAAGCCGGCCGACATTCATGAAATATCTCTCCCTCCTAGTCTCCCAAGGAAGGCAGTGATCTCTCTGGCTGAGAGGGGCCTTGTAGGTCAGTTCACTGGCCTCTAGCCTTCTCCCAAAGTGGTCCAGAAATGGGTAGAACGTAACTAGAATGTGATCATTCAAGGGAAAATCGCCATTAGATTTTGCGGAAGGGGCTTCTATACCTTCCTCTTCGAAACAAAAGAAGACCGTAACCTCATCTTCAGAAACGGTCCCTACTTCATGGACTTGAGAGGTCTCTACCTGAATAGATGGTCCCCTAATTTTGACCCCGAAATGGATATCCCAAATGTTGTTCCGATCTAGGTGCACCTGCCTCACCTCCCTCTGCATTGCTAGGGGGATGAATCAGTTAAAGCTATTGGGAATGCTATTGGAAAATACATTTAGAGATGTGAACCAAAGGAAAACATGCACGCTTGTGTAAGGATTTGCATTGAAGTCGACTTAGGGAAAGGCCTACCAGAAGCTATCAAGATCAAAGTGGACCAATGGACCCATATTCAGCAGATGGACTACGAGAAAATACCATTCAAATGCAAGGTATGCCATGAATATGGTTATTTCGCTAATAGGTGTAGTAAGATAAAAGTAAATGAACTGAATGAAAATGCTGAACCCTCTGAAGGCTCATGGCAGCAAGTAAGAAAAAGAAATCAAACCCTACCCAGCAAGGCCCTAACCCTAAACCTTACCTGGAACCCCAAGCCGCTCCCCCCCCCCTCCTCCCATTTCGACTCAGCCTTTCCTCTCCTCCTCCAATCCTTTTGAATCCTTGGTGGATGATGATCCCTCCTCCCCCCCTTCCTCCCCCTTAGCCACTGCCCTAACAGTCATCCCTTCCCCCTCGATGCCCCTCCCCTCCCCTCCTCCAACCATAGATCGTATTCTAACAAGAAACAAAATCAAAGAAGAAAGCTTCACCTCTGATCCACCGAGAAAAGCAGGCAGGAAGTCAAATAAAGAAATAAGAGATGAAACAACAACAAAATAAATGGCCATGGGCACACAGCAGCCGATGGACTCATTCTTGGATAAACAAAAAGGAAGCGGGGAAAAGACAAAGTAGAAGAGTGGGGCTCACCCAAAAATCAGTAAGTAATGATATTGGTCTCTTGGAATTGTAGGGGGCTGGGATCCTATCTAAAATCCAATGCAGCCCGGGATTTAATCATTCATGAGCATCCAGACCTTTTCCTAATCCAGTAGACCAAATTGTCTAACCAAGACTTTCAAACCTTCACAAAAGGACACAAAATCTTTGCAGGTACAGCAATAGATTCAGTGGGTGCCTCAGGAGGAATAAGTACATTATGGAATAAGAGAAAATGGGACCTCACCAGTGAAAACTCTTCTAAATGGTGGGTCAGAACTGACCTCAAAAATAAAATCACAAAAGAAGAATACACTATCTTAACATTTGTGCCCCAAACCATTACAGGGATAAAGCATTTTTCTAGGAATAGGAACACAATCATGGGAGGGGACTTGAATCTAATCAGGAACATAGAAGAAAAAATAGGAGGGAAATTCCTCGCTGATCCTTCAAGAGATACCCTGGAAACAATAATAGGAACTCATAAACTTATTGACATCCCCCCTAACAATGGTAAATTTACATGGAGCAATAAGAGAGTAGGCATACACAACATTAAAGAGAGACTCGATAGGATATTAATCCATGAAAGAATAGTTATAGGTTTCTCCTAAGTTAAAAGTAAGATAGTCCATGCCACAGCCTCAGATCACAAGCCTGTGGTCTTGATACTTGACAGTGTAAGAAATCTCAGCCCTATCCCTTTCAAATACAATAAAATTTGGGATAGTAAGGAGGGCTTCCGAAAACTCATTAGAGATCTCTAGGAGATGGAAGTCATTGGCTCACCTCACTATGTTTGGGAATCTAAATTAAAATCCTTAGGAGCAGTGATCAAATAGTGGGCCAAAGAAAATGAATTAGTGGAAAAGAAAAAAAGAATAGAGCTACACCAACAATTGGAGCAATGGAATCAGGAGAAAGAGGATCAACAAATCTCAAAGGAAGAACAATCATAGGAAAATGAAATGTTTAAGGAACTCTACAAACAGAATAGAGAAGAGGAAGAGGAGCATAGACAGAAGTCGAGGTGCCTTTGGCTCAGAGTCGGGGACAAAAACACCTCTTTCTTTCATAATAACCTTAAGACCAAAAGAACAGGGAACCAAATTGATAAAATTACTATTGAAGGAAAAAAACTAAGTGAAGAAGAGGAAATCAAAGAATCTGCACACAGTCACTTCAAATCCTTCTTAACTGTAGATCTCCAGTACATGGACAGCATGGATTTCCTACAACCAGTCGAGTGCAAAATCAATGCGCACCAAAACAGTGAGTTGGATCAAGATGTTTCGGAGGAGGAAATAAGGGTGGCAGTGTTCAGTATGCAGTCGGACAAGGTCCTGGGGCCTGATGGCTTCACTACTACCTTCTTCAGGAATCACTGGGATATCATAAAGAAAGACTATGTAAGGATGGTTAAAAATATCTTAAAAAAAAATAAGATGGGCGAAAACACTAAAACCTATACTTCAAACGTCCCTCCCCAAATAATGCAAAGAATCTCTCTGATCATGGACATTCCAATTCAAAGAAACTGGAGCCATTTTACATATCTTGGTCTTCCCTTGGCAAAAGAAGTTGTCAAGTCTGAGATTTGGAATAATCAGATCGAAAAAATGAGAGGGCTTCTTCACAGTTGGGGGTTGTCTTGGCTAAATCTAGCGGGCAGGACCACCCTCATTAAGGCCCTCCTCTCAGCTCTTCCCATATATCAATATGCTGTCACTCTGGCCCTTGCCAGCACTCACAAGCACTTGGAGTTAATCATGAGAAGCTTCCTCTGGTAGGGAGGGAATCAAGACTCAAAAAAATACAGTCTGGTCAGATGGGACCAAGTCACCCTCCCTTTTGAAAAGGGGGCATAGCAATCAAAATATCAAGCCTCACCAACAAAGTGATGGGCTTCAAACTGGTGTGGAGAATGTTAATGGGAAAGGGTTCCTGGTGGGTTGAACCTCTTAAAAGAAAATACCTCAATGGGCTGCACTCCAATGTCCTCACTGATGTAATAGTGGAAAGGCCTTGCACCCCTGTTTGGAAACTTATCACAACAGTCCTCCCCAAAATTAAAAATCATATCTCTAAGGTGCCTGGAAATGGAAAAGAAATAAATATTTGGACAGACAGAATTATGGGAGCAGAACCAAGAAACCTCCTTTAACAGTTCAGTAATTTGAAATTATGGATAGAGGCAAAAAATTTGCATTCTTTATTTGACATTTCAGTTTGGGATCACAACAGTTGGTTAGCTTGGAAGGATATCCCCCTCTCATACAACCTTAGGAAACAATGGGTGGACCTCAAGATTTATCTGAAGGGATCAACTCCTTTAAGAAAAGATGCTTCCGACAACTTCATCTGGGACCCCAGCGGAGGCCATTTCACTGTCAAAGATGGGTACAAAATCCTCCAGTCCAGCCCCACTCTAGGTAACTGGAATCTTCGGTCAGCTGTGTGGAACAATGAATGCCTCCCAAAGATCAAATTCTTTGCTTGGACCCTCATTAAAGGAAAGATTCTCACTACCGAGAATCTTAAAAAAAGAGGGATTCATGGTCTCTCAATCTGCTGCCTCTGCTGCGCAGAGGAGGAGAGCAGTCAATACTTCTTCATAGATTGTTCTTTTGCTCAATGCTGCTGGAATCAAATTATCAGCCCTCTGAGACCTAGAGAAACCTTTGACCAGCTCTCAACCCTCAACAGAAATTGGGAGAAAATATACCCCCACACAAGAAAAGCCAAGACTACCATCACTCGCTTGTGGAAATGTATACCTTCAGCTCTTAGTTGGCAAATATGGCTCACCAGGAACAACTGTATCTTTAAAAATAAAAAACCAAACCCAGCTCACACCCTGGCCGAAACTATGGGACAAGTTGCTGAAATGATAAGTGCCAACTCTGTTTCTCAACCCGATCGAACCAGTTGGTAGAAGGAAGAGGAAGAGTGGTATAATAAATTCCACCTAAACTATGTCAAGAATAGGCAAACTCCATCAATCACAGGCAAGGGGGATAACAATTGGAAACTCAGGGGATCACAAGAAGACATTGAACAATGGATACAAGAGCAAAAGAAAATTACCCTCTAGTTCGATGGTGCATCCAAAAACAATCTGAGGCAAGCAGGGGCAGGCCGAATAATCAAAGACCAGAATGGCCAAGTTATCACCACCTATGAATGGGGATTGGGTAATATGACGAAAAATATGGTGCAGGCCTACAACCTACTTCTTGGTATATGCATTATGAAAAAATTGCAAGTCAAAAACCCAATCATAATCGGCGACTCGGCAATTGTGATTGCTGCTATGGCTTCAGGGGGAGAATTCAAGAAATAGGCTCTCAACAGCATCAAACACAGGATCAAGGAAAACTCAACTCAGATGGGGGACATCCTCTACAAGCATGTTATGAGAAATAACAACTCAAAGGTGGATTCACTAGCTAACAGGGCTGTCAATAGACCCACAGGATAGGTTCGTGAGAATGAACAAATCTATGACAAGTCAATCCCATAAGTCAACCTTCTCCTCAGTCAAGCTTGTGAATCAAGACTACATCAGTCATCTCAACAATACTTCTGTCTCTCCTCACAATGCTGGCAACCAGACAGATGTCTCCTCCCCTTCTGACAATGTACTTCATCATATCAAAGGTGTTGCCAATGCAATCTACAGGGTTATGGAAAATCAATACTGGATCACGGAATGGGATAGGTCCCGTGACAACAATAAACAGAAGTCAGGAAAAAATACTCTCAGAATCCACATTGGTTGCACAAGAAATCCCCGAAATGACATCTGGGACAGGAAAATATTTGAGCTGCCCGATCCGAATACAGAGGCCCAGTTTCTTGAGTTTGTATATATTCAGCACGATTCGCCTCAGCTCATCCAATCCAGAGCTTCAATCTCTCTTTGCCATAAGAGAAAAGATTCGTGTTTTAGTTGTACCCCCTCCAGATTATCTTAGGCGGTCATCAGCTTGAATATTAGCCGGCCTCGATCGTGCTCAGCGCTTCTTAGCCGAAGAGGTGTTCCAATCTCTGCATGGCGCGGTATCGACCGTGTTTTTTGTGCGTATTTTCTCTTTATTTCTAATAGTCCCTTTGTCTTTTTGAAGTAGATTCTCCCTACTTCGCCGAAACCCGCTTCTCAAAACACTACCTCCCCTATTTATTGTCTCCACCCCCCCTTCTCTTTTGTCTCCCCCTATTATACGGGAATAGTATCCACACGGATGCTGTTATTCCCACTAAGATGGGTGGCTATCTTAGAAACAAACAATCAAAGTCTACTATTGATTCCTGTTATGAAAATAGATGAGAGAACCAAGAGGGCCAACCTGAGTCTTGCGCTCGATTCCCTCTCCTTCTTGATAGAGTTTTGTTGCTCACTCTTTGTCTACTCAGATTCAAAAGGACCTATAGAATCACAACAACATACTACTATGCAAGAAACGAGGATCTAAATTCATAAATAATGCAGGATCAGATGTACATTAACCATATACACACATATATAAACAAGTACACCAAGATATGGAAGGAAACAAGAATAGCTTTATTCAGATAAAAAGTAGCAAGAGGATTACAACCATGAGCAGC
>APFE030611634.1:0-18051 GCA_000404065.3 Pinus taeda | reverse complement strand
GGACTCAGTGCGGCCAACAAGAGGCTTCAGCTTAAGAGCCAGAAACTTAGCTAGAAGATAGGTTGGACCCCCGATGGTGTTAACAATGGGCCTCAGAGGGACCCCATCCTTGTGAATTTTAGGCACCCCATATATTCTAGGAGCGATGGGATTGCTTTCAATGAGCTTGCGGGATAGGGCACCCACCGAGCTGCTAGACTTGATAGCGTGAGCAACAGTCTTAGAGATTTTCTTCAGAGGGTTCTTGGCCAGTTTTTTGTAACTGCCACTGTTGTGAAGATGATCAAGCATCTTCTTACGGTAGTCATCTTTGTTGAGGATGACCGTGGCCCCTCCTTTGTCTACCTTAAGGACCACAATATCTTCATTCTGATTTAAGGACTTTAGGGCTTCGAACTCCTCTTTACAGAGGTTCCTTCGAGGAGGTTTAGCCCTCCTAAGAACCACAGCACAATCTTGTCTAATGGTGTCCTTAATGTTATCAGGCAGATCTCTAATTCCGTGCTCCATGTCACAAATAATGTCATCGACGGGAATTCTTCTAGGGGCAAGGGCAAAGTTTAAGCCCTTGCTTAAAAGACCAAAGATGGATGGGGAAAAGGAATAGCTTGAAAGATTAACAACCTTACTATTCCGCGAAGACGAGGGAAGAGGGACCTTTTTGCCGAGGTCCTCATGCCCCTTAATACCGAAGGGACCTTCATAGCCATCCGTACTCATAGTAGAATCGCCTACATTATCCTTAATAATACTAAGATTATTAATGCAATTACTAGAAATTATATTATCTATCTCATTATTACTGTTGTTTTTAGTTTCATTATTATTAAGATTATCTATCTCATTAATAATGTGATTGTATGAGAAATTATTATTAATGTGAGAATGGTTAACTTTATTATTATAAATAATATTAGCCTCATTATTATTAAGAGTCTTGTAATATGATGAAGGGCCTTCTAAAGGCCAAGACAGGGATTTCATTTTGATTGAGGAAGAGGAAATTGATTTGGGCTCCCAAAGCTCAAAGCTCAACGATGCGATCATCAAGGAGAAAGAGGCTCAGATCCAAGCCTTATCTCTTGACTTTGAGAGGGCTAAATGGGTCATTAACTACCTTGAGCAATAGAAAAATCAATAGGAGGACAAACAAACAATCATGGAGCTTCAAACCATAAGGGAAAACCATCAATTGGCAAAATGAAGGAAAATCAAGATGACTTCACTAGAGCGAGAAATAGAGGCTAACCGAGAATCATGGTTAGAAAGAGTGAATATCCACCTTGAGAAGCTACTAGACAAGGCTAATAAGGAGAAGAACATGTTGTGCCACATGGCCTATCACTATTTGGCCTGGAACAAAATCTGCAAGACAAGAATAAGAAGCCTAAAAGCTAAGCTAGGGAGAGAATTAAAGGCCAAAAAGAAGCAAGATAGACCTAGAATCTTGGTTGAAGCTTCCATGGCTAAGAAAAGCAATTGATAAGCTCTACTCTTGATAATTTTGAAGCATTTTGGAGAACTTTTTGTCATTTCCTAAATTTTAATTGCAAAAAATAGAAATTTTCGCATTGACGTGGTTGAGAATTTTGAGGAATGGCTTATATTTTTGGATTGCTCATGAAAAAATATGAAAACCCAAAAAATTTCATGAATTTTGGAGGCAATCTAAGTCACCTAAAGGGAAAAAAACACCTCAATAATGCCCTCTCTGCCACTTCTTGGACCCACAGGAAGCAATCTTGGGAGAACTGATTTTTCAAGTGGCAAATGGACACCAAATCCAAAAATTCCACCTTTCCTAGAAATTAGACAAATAGACCATTCCAAAAAGCAATTTGGAAGCAAATCTGGTGAATGGGAAGGCCTTCAAGCCCAGATTGGAAAAGGCACTGCGCATCATGCAAATCGCGCTGTGCATCAGGCAAAATGTTTCCAATTTTGCTCAAAAACTCAAATTTTCGCCTAGTTTTCTACTAGTTTGACTTTTTCTGTCTCATGGTCAATTTCATGATGTAATATGATGTAAATTTATGTACTTTTATGTAAAAATGATAAAAAATGACTTAAGGAGGTAGATACATCAGTTTTAGATCGTTTTGAGCTAAATGAATCAGTTTCCATAGTTTTAGAGGCAAGCTGTTCCATTGCCTATTTTTCAGTTCCAAGTTTAGATCTTGTTGAAACAACTCCTTGAATCATGGATTCTACCCTTGGTGGCTAGCATGGGTGGTTTTATGCCTATATCTTCTACTTTCTTAATCATTTTTCAAGGTTGGACTCTTGTGGATGCATTGAGCTATTTTGTACATCACTTCTGCAGTTTGGTAAGGAAATAAACCATGGTTTTGCAATATTTTGTGGGATTCTTGTGGTAATGTGAATTAGCATTGTTTTCTTCTCTGTAATTTAGTTGATCTTATGTTTATGTGTGCCATCATCTCTCTTATTCTGCATAACTAAATGAATCAAGTTTAAAAGGTGGAATTCATTGTCGTTTTAGTGCTCTACCTTGAGGTTTATTTAGTTCTACATGTTTTCTACTATTTGAAGAGGACTCATGAAATTTGCATGCCCTATATAGCTCCTCACCAGTCTTTAGACTCACCATTACACTCATTTCAAAGTGCTACAACACTTGCCGACTTTGCCCCACAGAAACCTCTGCAAATCTGTGTTGATTTCCTGGATCGAAAGCTGCCTTCCTCATCTGATCCAGCAACCAACCATTAAAATCAAACAAATTCCTCTAATCAAGCATACCTAGCCTAAAATTAGTTTTTATATTAATAATCTCAAGCCTTACTTGATAAATTTTCATTTAGATTGACAAGGAGAGAGCCCTCTCCCGACCTAGTAGGGCTAGCTACCAGGTTAACCGTGGTTTGATGTTACCCTAGACCTGCCTTTTTTCAGCCTGAGGTAGATTTAGGCCCTAACATAGTGGGGGCCATACTAGGGAACGTAGTTTTATGTTCCTCAACAAAAATGTATCAAGTTTAGATCTGATCATGATATAAATCAACTCCTTAAAGGTTAAGTTATATCCCAAGCTAATGTAGGTCTAGAGTGTGCACCTGGTCAAGAAGGTGTTGGTGAAACTTCTTCCTCTTTTGAAAATGATGACAGTCCTGAAATTAGATTTATAAATCAGTGAACATATAATATTTTCTTTCATGAAGATGATAAGGCTATCATGTTTTATGATCTTGAAGATTGTTTTTTGTTTAACAATGACGTAGACCATGAAACTAAGGAATATGGGCCTGAGAGAGACAATATGCCAGAATTTCTCATGCTCGAGGAATTTACAACTAACACTCAGATGGAATAAGCTTATACCTCTCTATGTCTTCCTATCATTCGGCAACCAATTGTTCTTTCAGATAAGAATAAAGGGAGTACTTGTATTTTTCCTGCTGGATCTCAAGACAAGCTATTACTTCAGGATTATCAAGATCCCTTCGGCATTATTTTGCAAGCATTAGAGAAGATGAATGTTTCTTGGTTTGTTATCATAAGCCTTGGTCCCAGTTGTTATTGTGAGTTGCCTGCATGTACATCGTTCTACCTGCTCGAGGAAAGTGAGAGAAAAATTTCAGTGAGTAGCCATCTATTAGATTGGTTACATTGGAAGGCCCACTTCACATAATTGTGCATATTTCATCAGTACGCAGGTGGTTGTCATCATGATTTGAAGCCCTCAAATCTCAATGGTCTGCTACCATTAATAAGTTTTGTAAGTACTTATTTTAGTTAAGTAAGTCTTGAGTCATTTTTTGTTTTAGTCAGTTTCAAGATAGTTCTAGAGTCAGCTGGTATTGTCATCATTCATTCAGTTTGGGGCCCGAAGTGAAGGCTATAAAGCTAAATGTCTGGTTTCAGTCTTTGGGTTATTTAGTGTTGGTTGTGTTGGCTAAATAAATCGATCTTACGGACAAGGCCGATCTCCCTAGTATCAGAAGATAGTCTAGCAACAAACAGAAAAACAAATTTATCTTTCTCTAGACATATGCGATTTATGAATAAATACTCTAAAGGTGTTAAGATCCTACCTTAGATCCAATGCTTGTTTGTAGTAGTCATCTTCAAATCATTTGAAAGAGTTACCCTTGAAGACTTGTAATCACAAACAAGCAAACATTAAATAACACCTACATAGCAAATATTATAAATCATGTCTATTATGGTGATCAAGGAATCCATAAAATAAACCATGAATTAATAGCTTATTCAGAAAATCAAATTTATTTGTATTAACTTTGAAGTAGAAGAACCTTACAACCTTTTTAGCCTTGATTTTGAACAAGCTCTTCTTGGGGTCCAAAACAAGAATTTCCTTTACTTTGACAGGCCTTATACTCTTCCAAATGAGATCTTAGAGGTATGTAATTTTTCCTCATAAAAACTCAACTAAAGAAGACTAAGTTCCAATAGCATTTTCCCTCAAAAATACCAAGCTTATAACTCCATGTTAACCAGCCCAATTCATTTTTTTATAGTGCATAGGAGGAGGTTACAGGTCCACCTATGAAGGGATGGAATCCTCCTTCAAAGGGATAAGCTCCTCACATCAAGGGGTTAGCTCCTTAAGGTATGGGATGCATGAACCTTAAGGGAGCGAACTTGCCACATCAAGATTCCTTCCAGAAGCTTCTAGAAATTACTGAAAGTGATTTTTTAGAATATACTCGTGCCATTTTAACTTTTACAGGGGTCTGTACCTTTCACACAGAGACAGTGCGGTCAGGTGCCCAGCAGACTTGACCATTAGGTGCGGGACCATAGGTAATATAAAGAGAAAGTGTGGAACTAGAGTTTTAAATACTTTGAGGGCTTTTCTCTTAGTTTCAATGCTTGATATGAGGCACTGATGCTTCATAATTGTAGAAGGGAAAAGTATGAGTGGTAATGAACTCACATAGATAGCAGAATGTCAAGGTGACAATTTTTAGTGCAATAGGTTGTTTGAGTCAGTTTTGAGTCAATATATTGGTTTTAGTTTGTTGAAGTTATTGAATCCATTTTTCCCAATGGAAGACACACTATATGATTTCTAGATATCTGTAGTTCTTGGCACCTCCCAGGGGCTACCATCCCCATTGGAGCCAATGTTAGTGTAGGTATCTTTATCCCTCCATCAGTGATCAAATTCTCTTTTTGTAGGCATTTTAGGTGTCCCATCTGATCAACTGCATTCCATGAGGTCATGGATTAACTGATGGTAGTGGTTCATTATCAAATTTGCCTCGTGGCCTTTACCTGCTGGCCTATTTTCACAAGTTCAAGTCATTTATAGTCATTTTTTGTCATTACATTTGCAAAATCCATTTTTAGGATTCTAGGTATCATTAGGTCTAGGGTTTGTCACCATGGTCAACAAAAACCTCAATAAACGGTCAACAGGCACATGAGGAGGTATAATAAGTTCACAAAATCAAAATTTCAATGATGATATGCTTAATAAGTGGTTTTTACCTCAAAACTCTGTTTTGAGGTAAAAACAGAGTTTTTATTTCTATGTACAAAATTTCATGTAATTTCAATATTTTATATATGTAATAAGTTCAAAGCTGCTACCCTTTCCCACCTTGCCAACTCCAGCCACTGCATGCAAAAACACAAGCATCAATGCATCAGTTTATCAAATTACTAAGAAAGGTCAATTTCAATGGAAAAACAAAGTTCAAGACCAAAAGCGACTTTGACATTAGAAAAATGGGTTTGAGATGAGTAAAAATTTAAAGTCATTAATATTTAAAGTGAAAGAGGTGCTCTTTATCATTTCATTATGCAAAAATACTCTTAGAGAGCAAAAATCCCAATTTGGGAGCCAAGGAGATAAAAAATTTATTTATGGCAACTTCACCTGGCGCTGCGCATCAGAGGGAGTGCGCTGTGCATCAGGCAGGCGCTGCGCATCAGAGGCAGTGCACTGCGCATCAAGCAGGCGCTGCGCATCAGAGGTAGTGCGCTGCGCATTAGCGGCAATTTTGCAGTGTAATTTTGAACCGGCGCTGCGCATCATGAGGGCGTTGTGCATTGGGCCCAGTGCACTGTGCATCAGTCCATGTTGTTATGAATCATTCCAAATCGTGCCATAACCCTCAAATTTGCTATATTTGCATGCTAAAAGTAGGTAGTCATCATCCCAAAGCTGAATTTTAGGTCACATTGGTGTTTTTCATAAATCTTGCATGTGGAAAATGAAACCCTAGTTTCTCTTCATTGTTTACCATTCTATTGTGCAATTTTCATCCCATCTTCAAAAAAACATCATTAAATCCATTTTCACTCTTTTATTACCCTAATACACTCCATTTATCCCATTTTTGCATATCCCACTCCCCTAAAGGAACTATTTCCCTCATCAAACCCTAAACCCCTCACTAAATCCTAATTTCCCAAAACTAATCCCCTCATTCCCCAATTCCGTTTCCCAAGAGAAAAATCTCTTCATACTCATCACCATTGCCCTCTTTCATCACCATTTTTCACCATATCTTAATCTCATCATTTTCCTAAGACAAGCACTATGGCAAGAACAAAGACTCAAGCTATGAGGAAGAAACACAAAGTGACAGTTCAAGAGAAAGGAATGTATAGCCTAGGAGACCTCACAAGGGTGGGAAAATAATCAAAGAGGAGCCTATTATCATTGTCAAACTTGTTGCTTGTCCTCTTGCCACCACTTGTTTCAGATACCAATCTTTCTTTGAGTTTTGTGAGATAGTTGAGAGGGTTAAGTATCATCATGAATTGGCTAGGCAATTTGTCATCAACATGGAGGACAATATGGTACAACTTGTTGGTATCAATTTCACTCTTTCACCAGCCATTATTGTAGAAGCAACTAGGATTCTAGATGTGGGGGAATGATAGAACAAAAGACAAAATATCTTCTAACTTAGTAACCGGAGAACCCACAGTAAAAACAATTTTTTTGTCAACGTTTCAAACCCCAACAGTGATCCATCATTGGGACTATTATTGAATGAATATCAGCAAACAGAACTATGAACCCTCCATTAGAGCCAAATATCATAGTCAATTGGGCAGGGTGTTTCTTTTTATGTTTTTGGAGGAACAGTATGTGCCATTAATGAAACTCATCATTAAATACTTCAGATGTGAGTGAAGGTTCTCCAGAATTTAGGCCTATCATATCTGTTACACAAAAATATCGTCACCAGGACTATTTGCAGTCAGTATGGGTCTATCATCACTTATACTATCCTCCTAAGCAAGTCTCAGACGTCAGCTCTTCATGTCTAGCTTTGAAAATGAGAGAAAATCAATAAAGCTCTAGTTCCGCACTTTCTCTCACTTTTACCTACGGGCTAGCACCCTTTGTTCATATTACCTGCATATCTGCACGCTCTGTCTATAAAGGGGTGTGTGCGTACCCCTATGAAAGTCAAAAAGGTGCAAGTTTGTTCTAAAAAACTCACTTTGGGTTAATTCTAGATGATTCTAGAAGGAATTTTGACGTGGATTGTTCGCTCCAAGATGATTCATGCATCCCAAAAGAGAAGGAACTATTCCCTTGATAAGAGGAGCTATCCCTTTGAAGGAGGGCTTTATCCCTTTGAAGGAGGACCTAGTAACTTCCCTCCATTGCACTATAAATAGGCATGGGCTGGTTGCTAGGAGGTTAGCTAGTGACATTTTTAGGGTAAATGCTGATGGAATTGAGACTCGTATTTTAAGCTTGAGAAGAGATCATTACCTTTTGGCTTCATGGGAAGTGAGTGACACTTGTCAAAGTAGGGGACTTCTTGTTGGACCTGGAGGAGCTTGCAACTCAGGCACATGTTGTTAAGTTCTTCTTTATTTTGAATTAATCAATCAGATTCATTTTTTTCAATAATTTGTCTTATGTTGTTTGTTTTCATTTCCTTTCATTATATGGATACGTTTTTGACATTGGCTTTTCAAGTGCTATTAATTTTTGCTTGTTTGTGTTTGCAGACTTGCTACAAGGAGCTATTTGATCAAAGGAGGAGGCTTCCACAACTTTGCATTTGGCCCAGGTAGGCCTAAAACACTTGTTTGCCTTGTTTTTATTTCATATTTAGAGAAAGATAGTTTTTGATTGGCTTGCTTGTCACTAGATATCTTTAGATACTAGGAAGGTCGAGCTTGTCGGCAAAATTGACTTATTCCATGTGACAAATTGGCGACTCCACTGGGGACTTGATTGTTTTCCTTGTTTTTACTTTGACCTGAGAAACTGTGTTTTTGTTTCTGTTTTTGGCTTGTTATGTGTGGAATTGGGTGGATTTAGTAGATCTAGGATTATTTTTGGCTTTCATAACTTTAGGAGAAGCCCGCACCCTATGTCTGTAACACAGTGCATACTTATACGCATGTTTTCTTTTCACACAGAGCGCGCATGCACCTGTTTGAACTGTGGGCCTGCGGACCCTACTAAAATTTTGAAAAACTTAAGATTTGCTCTTTTAGTCAATTTAGTTTTTGCTTAAATGTTGTTATCCCCTGCCCAGACCTGCATGTGACTTGTTAAGAACTTTCCTTGGGTTAATTCCCTTGGTGTTAGGGTTTTAGGTGAAATTCCTAGAAGTTTTGCTTGCCGGTCTTGATTTTCATTTTGGTTGTGTAGTAGCTCAGAGCTTAGAAGCTATAGAAGCCTCAGATCACCTAGGTTTTTACTGGCCCTCTTATGAGTCTGACCATTTGTAAAATCTACCTTTGTTGAGGAATCCATCTTGTGTTTTCTCTTTGCGAAACTTCGAAAAAGCTTGTGTTAAAAGTTTGGATTTCATTTTTACAAAAGAAAACAAAAATTGGTTGTTTTTTGACTGATTTGTGATTTTGGACAAGTTAGTCCTTGGTTTTCTTATAGCCAAGTAAAAAATCCCTAAAAAAGACATCTTGTAAGCTTTTACTTCAAATAGTTTTTTATAGTTTATAGATCTCAACATTTTCTTTATCCATTGTTTTGAGTGTTTTATAAAAATAAAAAAATATGTTTTGAAAAAGTTTTTTTGTGGTCTTTGAATGTTTGAAAGAAAAGGGAAATTCTTGTGAATATAACTAGTTGTCTCATTTTGAGTGCATTGGAAAAGACAAAAACTCTTCTTTTAATTTGTTTGTTAAGAAAGATTTGCGTTTACAAGCATTTGCATTCTCAAACTCTTTCCTAGCTAGAAGTTCATTGAAGGGAAAAGATTTCTTAATCATCTTAAGTGAATTTTTTTTAATGATTTCAAGTCGAGTCTTCACACCATGAGTTTCATCTCCACACCTCTTGACTTAATCAAAAACCAATAAAAATGACGCTTAAAGTAAAATCAATCTAGTAATCTTTTTATTTCTAGGGCTCTATTACACCAACATAGCTTAGGCTAGTGTCTTGGAGTAGGGAGTAATTAACTCTCCAAGACAGTAAAACAAAAAAGTAGCTGTATCTTGTGGTAGAAGAGAAATCCAATTGTTGCATCTATGCTCTGGGAAAGCTCCTCTTAAAGGAGAAGAATGAGATCGTGTCCGAACTAGTGTGGGAATCAATCCTTCCTCACTGGGAACGACGCCAGATATTCACGTATTAAAAATGGTAAACCTCAGATTAACCATTTTCGAGGAGCCTGGGGTCACTTGTTGGTAAACCTTGGATTATGTCAAGGAGCCTTCAAGGGGATTGAGCTTGCTACTCTGCCCTTGCGTGCATATCGGATTGTAGAATTTTCCCCCAGGTATATTTGTTTCTGTTGGTAACCATAGTGACCATATTCTATAGGATTCTTCCTAAGGTGACAGTGGTGGGAAGATCCCACTGTACCTAGAGCAGATGTTGGCTAAACTCACTTGGATTTTTTGGGGGGTTCTCTTCACTCGAGACGGTTTAGTGGAGAAACTTGCGCCAGTCTATTCATTAAGTAGGTTGTTGGGGTAACTGTTCCAACCGCTATTTCTGTATTGAACTCTGCGACGTTGGATTTCATCACCAACTAGTTTTTTCATTACGAAAAGTTATTGTTTGTGTGTGGTATGATCTCCTAGATTCTTTAGGCATGTGATTCAATTTGTTTGGTTCTTTAGAGGCTTTAGGTGGTTTTCATTGAGATTTTACTTTGTTTTCGTGTGAAGTAGTTAAAAAATTTTAGCCGTGGCTAAATTACCGAGGAAGTCCCATAGACTTCGTGGTCAACCTCCTGAGTTTTCACGAGCTATCCTGAAGGGCTACGGGCCCTGGTAACTCCTAGAGACAGTAGAGTTGGGTCACCTGAAGAAGGAGAGTCTTATTTGGTGGTACATCCTGATTTTCAAGTTTTAGTAGCAGATTATAATCCACAGTCTGTGTCTGTTTCCGAAGTTACTGGTAGTGTTTCATCTACTAGTGATATAGGTGAAGAACCTAAAATATCTGAACCGGAAACTGACATTGCTGCTACTCCAACATCAGGGTTTCCCTTTCCAGCTTCTAGTGGTCCTAGTTCACCTAGGGTAGAAAGAATAATTACCCAGAATCTTCCTTCTGGACTAATAGCTATTGAAGAACTTTCTATTCCGGAAAAAGAAGAAGGCATCCCTATTCCTGAAGATCGACCTATTATAGACCTTAGGGAGCGTGAATCAATCTTTTACAGCCCACCTAGGAGCAGTGCTTGGTATCTTTTATTGACTAATTTTTTGGAAAACTTGGGACTAAGTTTTTCACCACCTCGTATTTCTTATCACCCAACACATAGAGGTTACTATCCTCCGTTAAATATGTCAAGACAGTCATCCATGTTTTCTCAATCTCTGGAAGCCTTTTTGTACGGCGGTCCTTCTGTTCCCGCTGGGTATCAGTCACTTTCTGGTACTTTTTCAGGAGCATCTCCTCAACCTATTGAAGAAGGGTTATTAACTGGAAATAATGGTACTAAGCTGTTGAGTGAAGAAGATATTCTCATGATGTCGGGTACTATTCCCAATCCTAAACCTCAAGGTGGCCAGTCACCGCCTGGGGGGCAGCCTCAAAATCCTCAAGTATCGCCTGGGGGGCAACCTCAAAGTACCTAGTTTGTGCCTGGGGGGAAACCTCAAGGACAATACATACCTACAGGACAGTACGTTCCTCAAGGTCAACCCTATATTCAATATGTACCTCAAGGTCAACCCCAATATCAATATGTACCTCAAGGTCAACCCCAATATCAATATGTACCTCAAGGTCAACCCCAGTATTAGTACGTGCCTCAGGGTTATCAACCCCAAGGTCAGTACCCAACCCAAGGTTACCAACCACCTTTCGGTCAATCATATGTTCAAGGATCTCGAACTGTACCATTGAATTATCAACCCTACCCTCAAACCGGTTATGGTCTTCAATATTCTCAACCTGTTATGGGTCCGTACCCCGGAATGAACTTAGTGTGGGATCCATCTCAATCCCAACAGGTCTTCCAACCAAATGTACAGTTGTCATCTCAAACTGGACAACCCTTGGTTTCTGGTTCACCCCAACAACCTGTCCAGTCTACTATTCAAACTTCTGCACCTTCTGTAGTTTCTCAGCCTAGGCCTAGTACGCCTCATACTCTGCCTCAAATGGCTGCTGCAACTACTGCAACATCTATTCCATCTACCTCACCTACTTCTGGAGTATCAACAACTCCAGTTTCTACTGTTCCTGTATCTACTCCTCAGACATCTTTACCTCATTCTGGACCCACGGTCCACACTTCGGTTCAGATGCCTATAGGACAACCTGGTTTAAGTACAGTTGTCACAAGTCAACCTCAATTTATTCAACAACCATACCCAGGACAATACCAATTCGGTCCTACTGTGCATCAGCCAGTCTATCAGTATCAACTGTACCCTGGGTATACATATCAACAACCTCAACAACCCCAGTATGGTCTAGTTAATCCTGGTTTCCCAGGAGGATATAATATCCCAAATGAAATTCCAATTCCTAGTTATCCTGGATATCCTCCTCCTGGGGCTGGTCTGACGACCCAGAGTTTTAGTGACCCTAATCATCAGTTACCGTTTATCGCAACTTTGGACTTGCCTAATTTGTCACACCTTACGAACGATCCAATTAACTATCTTCTGTTTTGGCCGCCAATGCCGAATAAGTTGCCTAGTGATATTCCTAAGTTTGAAGGTAAGCCAGGAGAGGACCCATCAAACCATGTGATGAATTATCACCTCTGGTGCACATCTAATTCCATTTCAGATAATTCAATCCATTTAAGACTTTTCCAGCGCACTCTAATTGGTCTTGCAGCCAAGTGGTACATTGAGTTACCACGAGCCACTTTTTATAATTTTAGTCAGTTAGCTACTTCGTTTCTAACTCATTTTCAGTTTCCAGTCAAGTATGACAATGGCACAGAATTATTAACTTCGTTAAAGCAGTCAACATCCACTTACATTTCAGATCACATTCATGAATGGAGACGTCGACGACGTTTAGTGAAAGTTTTTATCCCGGATCAGATCTTAGCTGAATGGTTTGTCAAATCTTTATTGCCCAAGATCACTGAGGATGTAGCTAAGGCTGGAGTCGTTACTGAGGAGCAAGTAATTGCTCAAGCGCAGTACCTTGACTTAGTTTATACTTAGTCAGGTACGTTACATGAGAAAATCCCCGCTCTTCCCAAGCAAAATCAAATTGCTACAGCTCCTTCAGGGTCTCATGCCGCTGATGGTATGATTGGTACGGTTAATACCAAAAGTAAGAAGAAGTCTTCCAAAAATTCTTCTCCTATCATAACCTTGCCAGATTCCACGACAGGAGATTCTTCCGCAGAACTTTCCACTGATATTCATGTTGTAGAGTCATCTACAACCAAATCAAAATCTGGTGGTAAGAAGAAAGGGAAGAAGAAAAATAAAACAGATAAAAATTCAAAAGAGAAACCAGAAAAAGTGGAATCAACTGATGAGAAACGCAAACCTCATTATCCTTGCCTCATTTGTGACGAAGAGCATTTTACAAGAGACTGCCCTCATCGTGCAGAGGTTGCGAAAATTGCCAAAGGTTCCCAAACTCCTGCTATTTTGAAGGATCCTTTTCCAAGTCAAGATAGTAAGATGATAGGTTCTTCCTCAAATGCCAACGAAGAACCCATACTGATGATGTCCCATGTTAGGATTGCGACTCGATCGCAATATTATGGAAGTAAAAGTCTTGTTGATGGTAAAGAAGCAAAATCTTCTCATTCTAACCCATCAACCTCAGCTCCCGGTTCTGATCCACTAGAGATCGAGAAACCTAATCCAGAGTTAGTAATCAAACTGCCCACCAAGGGTATACTTCGAAATTCGGCTTTCAATCCACATGCGAGAGCAGCTCAGAACTATAACATTGTTGAAGATTTAGCTGTTTCACCTTCAGCAATGTCAGCTTTGGAAGTGCTGCAATCATGTCCAGCACAGCATAAATTACTTTTGTCAGCTATAGGAGTTGTTGACGTTCAAGAATCGAACCTTATAATTTTCGATCTAGAAAATAGTGCACCGCGCTTACCTCATCAAATGGTTGTCCAGATTCTAGTGATAGTCAAAAACAGACCTGTTCATAGGACTGTGATTGATGAGGGAGCTTCAATGTGTATTATGTCGATACAGTGTTGGAGATCGCTTGGTTCTCCTTCAATAAATCAATCCCCGACGATTCGAAAGGCCTTTGATGGCCGTGGGTTTCATCCTTTTGGCATTCTACAGGATTTACCTATAGGGGTTGAAGGTAAAACCGTTAATCCAGATGTGGAGGTGGTTGATGCCACTCTAGATTACAACCTTCTCTTGGGTCATAGTTGGTCTTACGCTATGATAGCTGTCATTTCATCGGTCTTTTAGCTTATCAAGTTCCCTCATAATGGAAAGATCGTAACCTTAGACCAGCTGTCTTACTTTTCATCCGACCCAGCTTCTGCTGAAAGCATTCAACATGTTGGTAAAACGACTATCCCGTATAAGGATGTTGGAGTAGGACTAGTTAAAGATGTCGGTTTATTGGGAACTTTTCCTTTTCCTCCTATCAACGCATCGTCTTCTATTGCAACCATTCATATGATTTCATCAGACACCATTGTTTATGATGATCCTTGGATCATACCTTCTGAATCTGAGATAGACTCATTTGGTGATCTTATGCCTTTAAGTCCGTATGAAATTGCCTATCAGGCCATGCAGTCATTCTTCGACACATCTTCAACCAAAATTGACTTAATGAATGTGGTCCATGAGGAATCACTTTCAACATCAACCTCGGATTCAATAACATTTTCTGAACTTGTTCAAACTGATGACCAAATTCATGAAATCCTATGTGTCGATGATTTACCATGGGAAGATCTTCATCATAGATCTTCGTTTTTACCCGAAGGTGATCGTTTTGAAAATGATTTTTAATCAATTTTTATGGCTGAATATGTCAAGGAAGCTCAGAATCCAATGAAACATCCTGATTCAGAGTTAAACTTGGGAAATATTTCTCGAACTATTCCTCTTGACATTTCGGTTAAGCCTGGAATTGTTGAAAACGTTCATATAGGTGCCTCTTGTACGGAAGATGAAATTCAAACATATAAGGCCCTATTTCAAGAATTCCATGACGTGTTTGCCTGGTCATATGAGGAAATGCCAGGAATTGACCCCGCAATTTTTTTTCATGAAATCAAAACTTACCCAGATGCTAAACCCGTCCAGCAACGTTTACATCAGATCCACCCAAGAAAAGTTGTTGCAATTAAAGCAGAAGTTGAAAAATTACTCAAATCAGGTTTCATTTATCTAATCCCGTTAATGGATTGGGTATCGAATATTGTTCCTGTTAAGAAAAATCAAGGGACAATAAGAATATGTATCAATTATAGGGACATTAGTTGAGCCTGTCCAAAGGACAATTACCCAATTCCCTATATCGATCAAATCATCGATGATTGTGCCGGCAGTGAAATTTTCTCCTTCATGGATGGTTTTTCCGGATACAACCAGATCAATATTCTACCTGCTGATAAACCAAAAACGGATTTCATTTGTCCATGGGGGAAATTCACTTATTGTAAATTACCTTTTGGGCTCAAGAACACCGGGGCAACTTTTCAAAGGGCCATGTCTTATGCTTTTCATGATATCAAGCACATTGTGCAACCCTATCTCGATGATTTGCCTGCTCATTCATTACATCGAGCTGATCATCTCATTGATTTACGTTCAACCTTTATGAGGTGTAGGCATTATCAGATTAGGTTGAACCCACACAAGTGCGTTTTCTGTATAGAAATGGGTTGGTTACTGGGGTTTGTTGTTTCGAAAGCTGGCATTCGCATCGATCCCTCGAAGGTTGAAGCCATTATCAAATTGCCTCCTCCTTTGAGTCTTCGCCAACTCCAAAGTTTGCAAGGGAAAGCAAAATTTTTATGTCGCTTCATTCCTAAACGCCGAGATCACAAAGGGTTTTACTTGGTTGTTGAAACAGAATACTCCATTCTTTTGGGATGAGATAGCTGAGAAATCTTTTGATGCACTAAAACACATGTTGACCCATGCATCGTTGTTGCATCCTCCCAACTACAACTAGGACTACTTCTTGTATCTCGCTGCCTCCCATTCCACCATCCGAATGGTGTTAGTTCAGGAAGATGAATTCGGTACTGAACATGTGATATATTACCTTAGTCAAACTTTAAATCCAACTAAGCTAAAATACTCACATGTGGAGAAATTGGCATTGGCAGCTGTTCAAGTTGTCCAACGTTTTCGTCATTACATTTTACTACGTAAAACTACAGTCATTTCTGATTGCAACCCTGTGATCTATATTTTGACCAAGCAATTGCTAGGGGGCAAGTACTCCAAATGGATTGTGATCCTGCAGGAGTTCGACTTGGAATTTGAAAAGTCTAAATCAAAGAAATCTTTAGTTTTTGCGAAGTTAATGTGTGACTTCCCGTGTGCTGACACAGAAACTGTGGCGGAGGAGCCCATTGCAGACGAATCCTTGTTTCTAATCAGCACTTTAGATCCGTGGTATGGGGATATCATCGTTTATCTCCAAACCCAATCCTTTCGGCCAGAAATTTCACGGTCAGAACATTGAAAAATACGATTCCAATCCCAACAATTCCGAATTATTGGAGATCCTCTTTATCGTCATGGGGTGGACTCTGTTTTTTGACGTTGTTTAACTCATGCGGAAGCTGAAAGGGTCCTAAATGACTGTCACTCTAGAGCGTGTGGCAGTCATATATCTTGGTATGCCACAGCCCAAAAGATATTGCGCGTTGGCTACTTCTAGCCGTCTATGTTTAAAGATTGTATTATCACGGTCCGAAAATGCCAAAACTGCCAAGTTTTTGATCGAAAGATGTGCGCTCCACCTGCTCCTCTTCACCATATAATTGCCATTTGTCCTTTTTCCAAATTGGGTATTGATTTTATTACATGTAACCCTCACTCGGCCGGGGGGCATGCGTATATCATCCTTGCGGTAGATTATTTTACCAAGTAGGCTGAGGCGATGCCTACATTTGAGGCAGATGGCAAAATAGCTACGATTTTCATGTTTAATCATATAATTGCTAGGTTTGGTGTTCCACAAGCGATTATCACTGATCATGGGTGTCATTTTCAAAACGTGATGATGACTGAACTTACAGGCTAGCTTGGCTTGCGTCATGATAGTTCAACTCCTTATTATCCACAAGCTAATGGTCTGGTTGAAGCCTTCAAAAAAGTTCTAGACATCATGATCTGACAAATCATTGGGATTCATCAGTTGAATTGGCATTAAATGCTATTTTCAGCACTTTGGGCGTATCAAACCTCAGTAAAAACATCAACAGGGTTCACTCCTTTGCAACTAGTTTATGGTATGGAAGCTGTGTTACCCATTGAGTGCGAAATCCCGTCATTGCAAATGGCCATCGAATTACTTCCAGCTACTTCAGAAGAGGAAAGACATTTGTTATACTTGGCTTAGCTAGATGAGAATTGACGTGATGCTGCATTAGAGATCGAAACTCATGCAAAACGTATTAAAGCTCAATATGATCGAAATGTGACCCCTCGGAATTTTTCGGAAGGAGATATAGTCTTATTGTACGATCAGGAAAATGATAAATTAGGCGCCAGAAAATTCGTGCCTATGTGGCATGGTCCCTATGTTGTCAAGCGAAACCTAGCAAAAGGGGCCTATGAATTGGTAGACTTTGACGGGGTCTCTTTAAGTAAACCCAAAAATGGTCTTTACCTGAAGAGGTATTATGCTTAAGGATGGGTGTGGAGATTTTTAGTTAGGTTAGTTTTCATTCTAGCTGGTGTGATTTAGATTAAAAAGTGTGCCTAGCTTAGAGAGTGTTTTTTGTCATTATTCTTGCTTATCTTGGTTTTACTCTTGATATCGCAGATGCGACACCTCTCCAAACATACATTGGTTTCGCTGATGATGCTTCTCATAGTACACAGAATATTTCTTTTGTAGCTTGGGTTATTTATTCGCCCTCTGACGAGTTGGTATTTATGCATGGGGTAAGCCTCGATCAAACAACGAAGAACATTGCAGAATATAGTGCAGCGATTGAGTTATTATCTGAATCTATTTCATTTGGGATTTGGAGTTTGATAATGAGGTTATATTCTAAATTCATTGTATTACAGCTTAATATAGTATATGCCATTAGAAATCCAGTGTTATTGAGATTATTTTTAAGAGTGCGTCTCTTGGAACGTGAATTTGACTATATTGAATATCAGCATATTCCAAGATCTTTAAATGCATTAGCAGATGCAATTTCTTCTCAAATGTTAAGTATACATGTGCGATAATCACACAAGTAAATTTAAAAACATTCTATAACATATTTAACAAGACAAGCCAGTAATAACGATATCATATATCTATAGGAGTGTGTCTAAAAATACATCGTCCTCGATCATAGGTTGAAAAACACCTTATGATCGGCAAAAATGATAGGTACAAAAAGCAAAATGTCATGTGAGACTACAATAAGTGATCATCCCATCACTGGTGATGATATCGATACGAAACCACTGCACGAGCCACCTTACAAAGGAACCTCCTAA
>APFE030611631.1:56564-67026 GCA_000404065.3 Pinus taeda | reverse complement strand
GGCTTGCTGAAGACTATCAGACTTTTGACTCATGACCAGGCAATGATTTTGACCGAAACCCTAGACCTAGACTTGGGATTTCAAGACAAAAATGAAACAAATGTGACACAAGTTTTTTCAAATGATATGACCTGATTCTAGCAAAGCCAAGAAGGGAACAAGACCAGCTCCTCCATCAGTATTATGGCATGCCTAACGGGATGCAAAACTGATGCTGATGAGACACCTACATATGCATATGCAAAGAGCTTTTGATCACCGATGGAGGGCTCAAGACCGACACTAACACATGGTCAAACATTATGGCATATACAGGGAATGAAGCGACAGGTTCGTTTATGGCACACACACTATGGTTTATATGATGGTCTTATGAAATGCGGAAATCATACGACATGCAGGGAGCTCATAACACGGTAGCTAAGGTATAAAAGGTTATGAGTATAAAGGCAGTCCACCCGAGATCCAAACCAACGCATCACACAACACAGGCCAGCACACGCGTACGAGGTGAACAGCGTGGCATGATGGTTGTCAACCATTGGAATATGCACTGCATAAGGAGTTATGTGCATACGTTCAAATTATAAACATAATTTGGCCATCCTCATGCCACAGTCGGGCGACTGGTCAACAGGACCACGATACGTTGTAGCGCTAATAAGAAACTAGTGCACAGTACAACCACAAAATGGTCATGAACTAACCGATGGTTTCCTACACTGTTTAAAAAAAGTTCATCATCGCCGAATAGCTCAGAACGATTGTGTGTTGAGAGCTGCATAGTTGCAAGCCAGTAAAGGGGAAACTGAAGCGGATCTGTGGAGATATAAGAAGGCAACTGTCCCGAACGCAACGCCGATTGATCACTGAACTCTCGGGATTATTCAGGTAATGGTGTGATTTGCTTAGTTCGCAAAACAATGATTCATGTTGAACACTGCCTGTGCTTTAATGACCCACTCACCTGCTCTTGCCACCAGTCAGCCAAACACAGCTATAGGGAATCGGAGCACCATTTAACACTCCTCAGCGCTCGTCGATAGACAGGTAACAATGCCAAAACTACGCCATTAACTCCAAAATTAATAACTCTAAGGGTCAGATGACAACAGTTTAATGAATACACAGCTAGGCGATAGGATTTATTAGTGTAGTTGCATATATCACGGCATGAAATTAGGGAAACAACGCGGCAATCTAAACCATATCCTGTTGCATGTAAAACATGTTAACAACATAAGCTCGCATGTGTATTTTTGCAAGTCAAAACAGAGTTTATATAACAGAGGAGGCAGAGTCATATTTGCTAGCGCCGAGGATGCAATTTTTGAGAGTGTTTATATAACCGATGTCGTTTTGGATTGTTTGGTTGATTTTATTGTTTGTATGGCCGATACATTGCACGGTTTTTTATGGCAGCAACCTGTAATGTGCACAAACATGTCGACTGTGAGTTTTTTGGTTGATACAGGGGATTGGAATGCAAGGCATAACAAATTTTCTATAAAGGCCGAAGCCATTTAGATGCGTTGTTTGTAGTATAACGTTTTCATAAAGGCCGAGCCATTTAAATTCCATCCTATTTAAATGTGCTATTTGATTTTCAAAGTTTTCATATATATGAGGCCGATTGCTGTTTGACTTTCAAAGTTTTCATACATATATGAGGCCGAGCGCTGTTTGATTTTTAAAAGTTTTTATATATATAAGGTCGAGAGCTGTTTGATTTTTAAGTTTTCATAAGGCTTGTTTTTAGTGGCTGTATATACAAAAGGCCAAGCCATTTAAGGAAGTGCACTGCTTGTTTATGGTGATTGTATATACACAGTGATGCACTGCTTGTTTTTAGTGACTTTATATACACAGTGTAGGGTGTTAGGCATATATGGAACAGTATAAGAATGATGCCTAAAAAATACATTATGAAAACCAAAGGCCCTTTATGAAAATGTTGTTTCCATATGTATTTTGTTTTCCAGATAGAGTTTAGCATGTTGATAGAGATATACAGGTGTTTGATTGTTTGGACAGGGGATTTAAAAACTGTGTTGCTACAGAAAAAGTGTAAACAGAGGCCAAAGAAATTGAATTAAAATTGTTGCGAAAGAGCAGGTAAGCTTCTCTGATTTCGGAATTTCATTTTGGAAAGAACAATAGTTTTAAATTATTATTGCTAAGATGAAATTAATGACAATAGAAGTGTATATCCATTGGTTTTCAGAAACAATGTCAGCCAGAGTAGAGCCCAAATTTCAAATAAAGAGCTGGAAGAAGGAAACTATAGAAAAACTTTACCAGGCAAGATTGATAGGATTTTTGCAAAAGTTTGATGGCCACAGTGAAGAGATAACCAAGGACTTCATAAACAATTACAGTTAGGACCAAACACGGGTAGGAGATGCTATTATTTCTGTGACTCAAGAATATCTTTCCCAAGCTCTAGATCTTCAAATGATAGGTGAAAAATATCACAAAGGCCTGCACTTCAAGGAGAAAGCATGGAATTTCTCCCTTGAAAAGAACCGGAAAGAGACTTTTGATAGAACCAAGGGGATACCAAGGGAATGGTTCAATGAACCATGGGGTGAGTTGGTTCTAGTCATCCAGAAGTTTTTGACTTGTGATAGAGGATATAGTGTTGCCCACCTATATCATATCCGACTTTTACAGTATATTAAGCGAGAATATAGGATTAACTTGCCATATTTCCTCTTTAGAAGCCTCTTGAGAATGATTGAAACAGTGAGACATGAACACAGACCCAAAACAACACAGATTTACCACCAGCGATTGATAAAAATCCTGGTTGAGTATCAAGTGAGGTCACAAGGCATAGTTTGGAGGGAGTTCATGACTAGAAACCAGTTTAATGAACAGGTAAATGAAGTGCAGGATAAAGTAGACCAGGAAAACAGAGGATTGATGAGTTCACCCTTGTATCCCAGAACTAGAGCTAAATAGAAAAGTAACATGGCCATGCAGGAAAATGAAGTATCTGTTATGTCTATTCCTAGAAGATTTAGGAATAAAAGTCTCATTGACATAGAAAATGAAGTAGACACATATTTCACAAGGAAACAGGTAGAAAATGACATTACACAGGAAGTATTTGAGAGGGATTCTTCATATGATGATGCAGCAACATCATTAATTAAAACTACACAGGATTTTGAAAAAGAAATACATTTGGGAAGAATCAGGGACTTAACTGACCAACTTGAAATTAGTAAAATTGTGGAAAAACAATTAAAAGAGGAAAACAATGCAAGTAAGAAGGATAATATTAGGTTGGTCAAGGCAAATGAAAAGCTAAATTAAGAGCTAGGGAGATTAAAACAGAAAAATGATCTACTTTCTAAACAGGGATTTAAATGGTTAAAGGAAAAGAACATGTGGCAGGCAAAGTATGAAAAGCAGAAGGTAAAAGCAGCTTTGTTCAGGGAAGGACATGACTCAGGTTTGGATTGTTTGGTCAGGGCAACACAACAGGAAGCATCTACAGGAACCGCATCTACTACAGAGAGAAGAAGATTAAAGAGGAATAAGCAAACATGGGGACATGCTTGATGATCAGCAAGGGGGAGATGTTGGCCCTCGGTTTTGGTCTTATTTTTGCTCTAAGAAACTTACTAAGCCATCTATTTACCATCCATTCTTCACTTTATTCATCCCATTTTGATGTATTTTATATCCATTCAGGTATTTAATTTTAATTTTTCAAATTCTAAAGTTTTTATGAAAATTTGGTTTTAAGTGCAAAAATTGGCAGATTCAGAAATTCACGTAACAGCTATATGGTTGATATGGTTGCAGGACACTTGAGCATGAATTGGATGCATGGATGGACAACTTGGGAACTAGGACTAAGCCAACTATGTTTAGTTCGAACAAAACAAGCTTTATTAGGCCCATTTAGTGCTAGTCAATCGTGACTAGTCATTCATAAATCCCATAGAAATAGGGTAGTTTTGAAATTCTATGGGATTGACCATATCTCTTGGGATGGGAGTGATGAATTCAACTTATATAGATGGATAAGAGTAGATGGGTTTGTTTGAGTGATTATAGATCAGTTTGTTTCATGAGACTTCTATTTAAAAGCCAAAACTTTGATGGCTTATGTATTGACTTATTACACTTTTATGCTGAGACACTTTTGGATTGGAGAGTTAATTTGAAGACTTATTCTATTATTATTTTTCTTTTCAATTATATGTATGTGACTGAATTTGAGCTTCTGATATCACTCTTAAAATGTGCAAAGCAAGGGTGGAGGGCCCCCATTCCAAGCTAAGTACACTTCCTTGTTAACTAGTTTTATTTCCTTTAATCTGGTTATTGTAGAACTAGTTTCATGCTTTATTGCAAATTGGTTTATGGTTAATGTATGGTGATTGATTTCATTAGATCTTAGCTTGTTCATCATTTTATTAAGTTGAGCACTCCTTCTGTTAACTTGGTGAACTAGAATTAATTTCCTTTGATTACATGCAAGTAGTTTTCTTATGTAATTTTGGCATTAAGGTGAATGAATTATGATGAAACATATTATGTGTCTCTTAAGTTAGGAGCCTTCTTTCATTAATAATTTATCCATCTTAATTTCTTAGTTTCAACCTCTGATTCATTAAGTAGTAATTGAGGTAGAAGTGGACTTCTTGAGTGAAGAACCATTTCAGTGTTTTTCCTCTTTTCAAACCAAGTGAATTCGAGTTGTAGTATGTATTGCTTTGGTTTTTGAAAAACTTATCTTTTAAGGTTTGATTACATCTGATATTCATACATAGTGAACTTGCCTCAAAGTGTTACCAATCCGGATTGATAAGAAATATTTGTGTTAATTTCGGTAAATAGATTAGCTCAACAGTTGCCAAACTGTGTGCATGCAAATTATGTTCTCTTGGAATTTTGGCAAGCCATGTTTCAAGAAATGTATTGAGAATCTCAATCACTGTTCCTCTGCAAGATTTTAATCTGGGATTAATTGTGAGGAAATTTCATTTTACCTGTTGAATGACTAAATCAGAATCTCCTAAAACTGATACCCTTATTGCCCCTAAACTTTTGATAAATTTAAGTCCTAGCAACAGGGCTTCATATTCAGCGATATTATTGGTGCATCTAAAGTTTAACATGTAAGCATGACCTTCAGCATGATCATTTTCAAGATTGTGTACCCAAATTCCAGCTCTTGCTCCTAATTTATTAACCGAACCATCAAATTCTAAGTACCAAAGGATCTTATGTTCATCGTTAGTATCAGGAGTCTCAGTAATCTACTTGATAGGAAGATATGGTTCTTTAGTTTCATTTGGTTTCTCTTGAGTGTGTGATATATCATTATTCTCAAAAATTTCTTGAATTTGAACACTAGACTTTTCTATTATAATTTCTTTTTGTTCAAATGCTAAAACCTTGACATTAGTTGGAGGATCAACTTCAGCATTGTAGAGAATGAAGGAGTCCATGTCAGATTGCATGGAGTAGATAGGAAAATTCTGGGGTTTTTCCTGGCTGCTTACCACATATTTCATTAAAGTTTCTCGGTACAATTTCTTTGGTTGACCAAATACTGAAATAGTAGCATAGGACATGTCCAACTGTAATGATCCTTGAAGCTTTGCACCCCAAGATCTAGACAATAACATGCCATATTTTGGTGGAATATCAGCTACCATTATGTCCATTAAAATGGTTTTGGCAGGGTATTGAGCTAGTGATACACATAAATCTTTGATCAATTCTAGACATCTGACCTGGCTTGAATCAAAAGAGAATAAGTCTTTGTATGGCTTGGTAATATCTAGGTCCAACTTCTCCATTACTGATTTAGGCATTAAGTTATGAGAAGCACCATAATCAAACATGGAATTATGAAGTATTTATCATGTATGTTTAGACTTACATAGAAAGGAGAAACACCTCCATCTACTGATTTTCTGTTTACCTCAGGTCCAAAAATTAATTCAGGCTGGTCATCAAAAACATTTACTGAATCTTTGTTCACTGAAATTTGGAGTGATTTGCTAATTTGACCTCTGTAGACATCATGTTTAGCCAGTTCTGACAATGGAATAACTATCTTTAATTTTCCTATTTCAGTTTCAAGATTGAAAGTTTTTTCGGTTTGAGTTTTTGTATTTTGGACAGTGGGATTTTCTTTTTCTACTGTATTTGCTGTGTTTTTATCTTTTTCAGAAGTGGTGTTATGGGCTGAAGTTGCTTCCAAATCAATTTCTGGAGGTTCTTCCACATTTCCTTTGGGAGGAATGGAAGTAGAAGGTTGTCTGTTAGGTTGTTGATTATCTGATACATCTTCAACTATTGGATTATTTGGGTTAGGACCTGTTCTAGGAAGGACTTGTGCAGGGGGTTATTGATCTTAGCTTTTTTAGGTTGCTTGGTATCTTTCTGTTTATTGGTTTCAAGGACATCTATTCTTCTACTCCTGAGGTTGTATTTCTTGTGGACTTCATAAATGGTTGTATCATATCCCTCCCTAAAATCAAATGATTCACCTGACTGAGTTTGGAATTGTTCAAGAGTGTGAGCTTCTTGGTCCTCTTGGGTCAAGAAAACTTGTTGTTCATTGTTGAGGCCCATTAAGTTAATTTGAGTGTCTTCTGGTGGTTGATGAGAAGTTGAGACTTCAGCATAATTTTCCTAGAATGGGGGCCTAATGTTTTGGTCAGGCCCAGCCTTTCTAGTATTAGGGTTTTGATTTTTCCTGAAATTTGGATTTCTCCTAGTATTTCTTGGTTGAGCATCCCAAGGGGATTTCCTCTCAATTGTTTTTACTCTATCTCCAAGTCTATCCATCCCTTTAATAATAGCATCTAATTTCTGTTCCAAGGTAGAAGGTTCTTCTTTGAAAGGTGTTCTCCTTTCAACTCTGGCTCGAGCTTGCTTAGAAATCAAGTTGGCCTCAACGCTGACAACTATACTCTGCATCTCTTCTAAGTCTCGAGGAGCTATGTCCCTAAGTTGGTATGCCATATCAAAATCGAATGCATCAAGGAATTTGATCAAGGCTAATTCTGGAGGGGGTCTGAGATTTTGAGGAATAGAATTGTAGACATTATTGAATCTGGTACAGTAATCTTGGACAGTTTCTTAGGTACCTCTTTTTAAGCCTTCATATTCTGATAAAATGTGAAGAGGATCTTTCTTCTTTCCCCATCTGTTCAAGAAGGTCTGATAAAGAGCTTGTGGGTCATTGATACTATTTGTAGGGAGGGATCTAAACCATGTTATAACATCTCTAGTCAAACTTTGAACAAAAACTTTCATTCTAACATCATCAGCATCAACCTCATATATTTCAAAGTAATCTGTCATTTTTTTAGTATGTTGTTGAGCTGTGTATGTGCCTGTGCCATCAAAGGGAGTGATTTTACTTTGATAGTCTTGGGGCATAGCCCCTGGATTAGGAAGTAAGTTTAGATGAGTATACCTGTTTGCCATGATAGCGGGAATATATGTGAAAACTGGTGTAGTAGGGACAACAATGGGAATATGGATAGCAGATGGAGGAGTGGAAGGGGTAGCTTGAGGTTGGGAAAGCTGAGGTGTTGATGGTGAACTTGGAGAAGCGGTACTAATCACACAAAGATTTGGTGTTTTTTTAGAGGTAAGCTCAGATGGGATGGAGTTCTGCAGATGTCTGTCAAGATGTGAAGTAACAACTTCAAGCTGCAAATTTTCAATGAATATTGGATCTTGAACTGTGTGGGTTAACCCAGATTTCGAAAAGGTCACAAATGAAGAACATTCAAAATACTCAACAAAGGTTCATCCTCAAAGTGGATCCACCTCACAAGACAGGATTTTGATCTGAATAGAGGACGAGAAATAACAGAATTTTCTTGGCTCTCTTGTCTTCTAAGAATCCTAGAAATCAAATTAGGATTTTCAAACACAGGTGGTGAATTTGGATAAGGATTTGATCTGGTGTAACGAATCCTTTCTGAAGCCAGGCTTCTAGGTGTGTTATTGGTTTCTCTGTACATGGGTTTCGACAATACAACTTTAACAGTTTCTTTAAGAGACTTTGGATATGGAAATTGCAAACTTTATTAAAGATTTAAAAAGAGGAACTGATTAAGTATTTCGAAACCAACTGCCCAATCTATAAGCTAGACCCGAGATAGACTGAAGTAGAATTCATTTACTTCTACCATCGCAAAGCAAAATCATTTCAAAGGCTACCTGGCTAACTTCAGGTTCTGTCTGTAACTTATAAAGTAAATAGTAGTAACAAACAAATTGTTCGTTCCCCAGTGGAGTCGCCAATAATGTTATCACTCAGGTTTTCCCCAAAATTGTAAGAAAGGGAAAGGAGGCCAAGGTAACCACAAACCAATCTTTTAGAGACAGAATCTAGCCAATCTATATCCAGAGAGGGATCTCTTTATGGTTTAACTTTGTTTTGAAAGGTATTAGGTTAGTTATGAAGTTCTGGGGGTTCTGTTTGATTTTTGGGTGGTGAGATTCAATAGAATAGAGGTGTAAGACTGGGTAGTTCAGTCCATTCGGCTACTGGAGTCAACGAGGATGGCTCTCTGGATTAGGTTTCTTGACATAAGATGGTACCACAGAGCAAGGTAGTCAAACAGGGAACAAATAAAGACTTGAAGCGGATGGAATGGGTTCAAATTGGGTGAAAGGCAGTTAAGAATCCTTCAACCTATTTCAAGAGAGAAAGTGGATGATTACTACTAAAGAGAAGTTTAAGAATTCTTTAACAAATAATCAACATGAAAGAATTAGGAAACAGGAGCAATTAAGATTTACACTGGTTATTCTAATTCTGAAGAAAACACAGAGAATGATAACGGATGAACACAGAGTGCATTCAAGCACATTTTGAATTAATTTTTATCTTTATCATTCAGACTTTGAAAACACGGGTGATATGATATAAAGAACGAGAAAAATTTAAAACACGAATATAAGGGGCTTATTATTCCAGTGGTTGATTCAAGAATCCTGTGACAGATCCTCTGCTTCAATTCTTCGTCCAGTGAGCCCTACAACAGTTGATTCCAACAACTCTCTATTCCAAAACTCGACGTTACAGCCAAAATCTAGGAATATTCACCAACCCCAAATACTTCAATTGGGGGGGTATTTATACAAAATATCTTTCAAAATATCGCATGGAGATAATATCTAGTGTTGACTAATCCAATTTTTAGAAAGGAGAAAGACAAATAGTCTCAAAAACAGGGAAAAAATAGACTGATGTGGTGTTGGCTGCTCTGTCATTGTCGGATGTGCTGGAGGCAGGCTCTGTGAGTCGATTTACAGTTGTCTTCCACTGATACTCTGCACTGGCTGCTCCATTGTTATCGGATATTCTTTAACTCCGATCAGATATGCTTTGACCCGTTTGACCCTCATACATCTCTGTTTATCTTATATGAAAAAATAGCCAAAATTTACGTCTTACCCAAGAGAAACTTACAAAATTTCTAGCATATCTTCCCACCATTTCTGCTCTGGTAAATTTATGCCTCTGAATTTTTCTGAGAGTTTTATCAGTCTCCGTATATATGAAGAAATTAGGCTGAATGGTGAATAGATGCTTTACCTCGTGCTCAATGTAGAATAAATTCTCTAAGTTGTCATAGAGGACTTGGCCAGATGGAAGTGCTTTCACTCCTGATGCACTTGATGAGGTGCTAGCTTGATTGCCAGCATACTTACTCAGTTTATCAACATAATCAATGTGTTTCATTAACTTATCATTGATGACCAAAGAACTTGGCAGCCCTTTACTCAATAAAACTGTGAACTTCTCCATAAATGCATTGATTTCCACTTGCATATCTTGGCACCTTCTCTCTAAGTTCTGAATTAAAGTTATTTTGGTTAGAACTTTTTTGATTTCCAGAATTGTGTTTGTCTTGTCCTGAATGCCAAGTTTCTCTAGCTATTCTGCATTGTGGGTGTTCAAAAAATGTATAAGCCGATTATCTTCTTCTGGCATTTTGCCTAACTGTCCTCTTGTCTGCTGAATCACTTCATGGGCTATGTTTATTAAGCCAATCTGCTCATAGATTACTTGGATAGATGGCCATATTTCATTTATAGACCGGGTGACACTTGCCCAAAGGATTTTTTTGATTTCTGCCAGGGGCTTATCAAAAGTGAGCTCTTGTTGTAATGTTTTGACTTTATTTTCTAAGGCTTTAATCTCCCTTATTTTCTCTGCCACACTTATTTTGGATTTGTCGTAATTCTTTTCTACTTTTGTCAATTGCTCTTTTACCAGTTTTAATTCTGACACTTGTAGCTTTAATTCTTCCATGGCCTTTATCAATTCTTCAGTGCCCATATTAGTATTGCTACCTGGTGTTGTCGTTGTTGTTGTTGTACCTGTGATTATCTCTGTTGTGGTTGCTGGGACATTGGGAGCCAATGTTGTTCCAAGTGTGGAGGGGGCTACAGTTGAGAC
>APFE030611631.1:34387-54355 GCA_000404065.3 Pinus taeda | reverse complement strand
TATTTATGAGGTGCATTCAGGGGCGTGACATTCAGGGCTATGGGGGCTTCCATATTTGGTTCTTGTGTGTTCAAACTGGAATTCAGGTTTCTATGGAAACAATGGACTAGGAAGTAGGCTTGGGGGTTTTTTTACAGTAGATTCGGGATGATTTTAACTTGAATTCGACTCTTTCAGGTAAAATTCCTAGTGGAAAATCGAAATTACGAGGTAACTGGTAAAATGGATAAATACCTGGCTTAAGGAGACAATTTGTGCAATTGTAGGTTCAAATGACGGACGGCAGAGCACGTTGTTGCGGTTTTTCTGGCTGGGTGGCGGGTTGGAAGCTCATACAGTCGACTGGACATGTTTTTCATGGAAAAGAGTTTGCAAGGAAAATAGTAAAAATGACATTTTCGCATTATTTTAACAAAATTGGGGTTAGCGGGATTTTTTGGCATTTATTGCATGGATGACGTTAGAGTGATGGGACGTTCTGTCATATAGTGGGGGGTGGTAAGCAATTTTCCCCGCATTGCTTTTGGGGTCGACTGGTATTGAGCGGGGAGGGAGCGAGCACCCCAGATGGGCGACGCATGGCAAAGGTACGGGGGCAAAGCTTTCGGTTCCTCGCGAGTTAAACAACGTAGATGAAGGGTGGCGCGATATGATCGTCGACCGTCGGATGAAACGGTCGAGATCGAACGGTGGACGGGTAATGGACACGGCGGAGAGTTAATATATGCGGGCCCAAAATAATTAACGATAATCTAATTGTATCAGGCACGTTTTTATTGGTTAGGGGAGCTGGTTATTAATTAACTCGGGTGGTTAATTAATCTTGTAGTTTTGGTGTGCAGCAGGGACGGTTATTAATAGTTTCCAAATGAATCTATTAATCCCGTTAAACGACGTTTACAGTTATATTTCAACCAGGGGCGGGAATATATTAAATATGGGGTTTTATACATAATACGGGGAAGGGTATATTGTAAGGGATTTATATATAATAAATGTTAAAAATTAATATGAAAATGAATTGAACGCTAAGTTAAAACCTTTTGCATATATATTTAAACTTAGGCTTTGAAGGAGAAAAAGGGGGTTTATATGAGAAAGGTGGCCATTTTCCTAAGTAAAATAGGGTTTTACTTACGCAATCTTTGTGAAATGGAATGAGTGGTTTATGAATGATATTAAGAACAAATATTAATATTTTGGGGGAAATTAGTGCATGTTTAGGGAAAAATATGAAGGGGAGTTAGTAATGAAACCTTGCTTCGCTTGAGTTGCTTCCAGTATAATGTCTGCCTGGCACTTGTGATAAAAGTGAAAGTCAAGAAATGTGGAGACAAAATCTATCACCAGTATCATTATGCAACACCATTCTAACCACTCTGCCTACTTATCTGCCAAGATTAAACAGTTTGATGAGATTTTATTCTCTATTTCTAAAACAGGAAATGAAGTAGACAAGATTAAGCTGTTTGGCCATTCATCGATGGTGGCATAGATCAACAAGCTGCACATAATCAGATTATTGTAGAAAATAAAATAGTAGTGGAATTTTGGACTTGCACACTTTCCTGGTCTATTTTGTTTGGGGTTCATTTCTTTCATTTTTTTGACCATTTCATTCTTTTTTCGCTTTGATTTTTCTTTTAGGGCATACCCTCTTTACATTTTTTAAATTTTTTGATTTTTGACAATATGGAAAACCTTTGCAACCAGAAAAAAGTATGAACATATTACAGAGCTCGTCAATGTCAATCATGAAATATGACACCTATTGGTATAGGAGCATAACACAGAGTACCAACCTGCAGGTGGGAGGCAAACAAGTTGACAAGCACAGGCTGGTAAGCCACTGGAACTCAACTGCAACATTTGTACTTGAACAATGCAAGACATGCTGCTAAGGATGGTTGGTAGGGAAGCTCCAAAATGAATCTAAGGAAACATTTTGGAGGGTGGGTGTAGCCGCTACAACAGAATGTTAAGATGAATAGTTTAGAAGAAAAAATAAAAGAAAACATGGAAGGTTTGACAAAGTTCCTACAAGAAATGCTTCCTAATGGTGATAAGGTAGTCCATGAAAATCATGATGACAACAAAAGGAATGTGAATTGTGATTTTAAAGACTCTAAATTTGGGTTGAAGACCTAACACATTCCAAAAATAAATAGGAAGAAGTTTTGTGGCAAGGATCCGATAACATGGATACTATAGACGGAGAAATTATTTGATCTACATGATGTGCTACACACACAAAATGTACACATCACATATTTATATTTGGAACCAAATCAATTTATGTGGTATCGATGACTTTGTTCTCATAAACCAATTGTTACTTGGACAATTTTTACAGGGGAATTGGTAGCACATTATGAGGATACAAAGAGAAATACATTCTTTATCCAATTGATATATCTCAAACAAAAAGGTTCAATGACAGAGCACATTAAGGACTTCCAAAGATTGAATATCAAGATAACTAATATTTTAGAGGAGCATATGATTAATGTCTTCATAGGGACATTAAATGATAACATCTAACATGGGCTTTTTCTTTGGGAACCTAATTCATTCGAAAATGCATTCAACGTGGAAAGAATAGTTGAAAGAAACATTATGGCAATAAGAAGGTATACCACTCACAACTATAAAGATGGAAGTGTTGTTACTCCTAGCCTTCAACAACCTACAGGGTTGACACCACAATAATTGCAGGAAAAATGAGCAAAAGGTTTTCGTTACAGTTGTGATAGCAAACACACTAAAGGTCATAAGTGTGCTAAGAATAAATTATTTTACATAGATTTTGATGATAAGGAAGAAAAAGAACAAACTTAACATCAAACGAAGAGGATATACACTAGGAACCAACCCCAAAGAAAGGAGAAATGAATCCCACAATATCTTGAAATGCATTGGCAGGAATTACCACTCTTAAAAATCTTAAGATAGAAGTATATATCAAGAAGAAAAAATGTAATAGTGCTGATTGATTTGGATGGTACCCATAATTTTATTCATTGTAAGAGAGCCAAGGAATTAAATTGATTTCTATATCCAACACCAAAGTGTGAAGTAATGGTTGCAAATGGAGGAACTATAAATTGTTTAGGGAAGTGCCATAATATCAAGATAACCATGGGTGAATATATATTGAATAGTCTAATACGTTCCATTCCAATGGGTGGTGTTGATGTTGTATTAGGATTCCAATGGTTACGATCTTTGGGGATGATAGATTTTAATTTCCAAGAAATTTTCTTGAATTTTTTCGAGGAAGAAAAAGAAATTGAATTAAGGGGTATCGCAAGGAAACCAGGGAATATAATCAACTCTAATGGCATAAAAAAGCTTTTGAATAAATGACAATGATACATAATTTCCCAAATATGCTTAGTAGATGTTAAAACATCGAAATTATTAATTTCTCCATATCTACAAAGGGTCTTGGATAATCATTCAAAGATATTTGAGACTCTTAAAGGTCTCCCACTTATTCGTGATCATGATCATGTTATTCACTTTATTCCAGGAAGTGTTCCTCAAAACATAAGACCTTATAGATGTCCTTATTCCCAAAAGAGTGAAATTGAACTTATGGTTGCAAAAATCTAGAGATAGGTATAATTCAACCTAGCCAAAGTTATTTATCTTCTCTAGTAGTATTGGTGCACAAAAAGGATGGATCATGGCATGTGCCCAGACTATAGAGAGCTCAATAAACTCACTATGAAAGAAAAATTTCTCATTCATGTTATTGATGAATTTTTGGATGAATTACATGGAGCAATTTACTTCACCAATCTGGATCTTTGCTTAGATATCATCAAATTAGAATAAAGACATAACACAATCCAAAAACAACATTCAGAACTCATGAAGGTCGTTATGAATTTTTTGTCATGCCTTTTAGGCTTACTAATTCACCTTCCACATTTCAAGGTTTGATGAATTCCACTTTCAAAACCTTTCTTAGAAAATTTGTGTTAGCATACTTTTGGATGATATACTAATCTACAACAAGTCTTGGAAATATCATGTTCAACATGTTGATAGGATGCTTAAACTATTAGAGGACAAACAATTGTATTCAAAACCCTCCAAATGTTTCTTTGGGGTACAAGGGGTGGAATATTTGGGTCATATTATATCTCATGAGGGTGTTAAGGTAGACCCTAACAAAATTAAATCCATTAAGGAATGGAAAATCCCGACAACCCTAAAGCATCTTCGAGGATTTCTTGGGTTGATAGAGTATTATCGCAAGTTTTTTAATAAATATGGGAAAATAACATCACCTCTAACACCATTATTGAAGAAAGACGCAATTTTTTGGACTCCATAAGGAACTATGGCTTTTGAACATCTTAAAGATGCAATGTGCCAAGCTCTGGTCTTAGTTACACTATAATTCATGAAAACCTTTATTATGGAATTTGATGCCTTAGGAAATGGAATATGTGTTGTTTTAATGCAAGAAGGAAGACCCATTACATTTGAAAGTCATCTAATCAATGGAAAGTATTTACACAAGCATATTTATGAGAAGGAAGTGTTGGAAATACTACATCCCCTGAAGCAATGACACCCTTACCTAATGGGAATACACTTCAAGGTAAAAATAAATCATGATAGTCTTAAATACTTTTTGGAACAAAGATTATCCTTAGAAGAGCAACAAAAATGGGTCAGAAAGCTGTCACGGATATGACTTTGAAATCATCTACAAAAAAGGGAAGCAAAATGTTGTTGCAACTGCACTTTCAAGCAAGGATAAGGATGTGGAATCATTGCTTTGCGCCATATCTATTATACAACCTAATTGGATAATTGAATCAAGCGATGGATGGAAGAATGACAAAGCGGTGTAGACGCTCATTCAAAAATTATAGCAAGATCCTAATCAATGTTTTTAATACCGGAACCGATCCACCTAATGAATTGGGTTATCGACCGGAATCGGTCGAACTAACACTAGTTAGGTTATCGACCGGAATCGGTCGAACTAACACTAGAAGGTTTTAGAAAAATACATTAAATAATTAATTTTTAATGAAACATAACTATCTTTAAGATTTAAAACCATGATTCCAAGCCAATAGAGACAAAATATGTAATGTTTTCTCATTTATATACCATGTAAAGGTGAATATTTCAAAATGGAACCAAGTGCGATACATATCATTGACAAAATAGTAAAATACATAAGCAATGGGGCTCTAAGTGCCCTATAAATTCCAAAAATAATGTTGCAATCTATGAGGCCATTGGCCTACTTCAAGTCTACAATGTACACATGATTAACCATCAAGTTCATCACCGCTACTAGATAGAGGATCATCATCATGAGCTACATAGACATCATATGGTTCAAAGTCTAAGGATGCCTCAGCCTGATCTGCGACCTTAGTAGCAATGCCACCAATAACAATAGAAGTGGACCTAATGGAAGCACAAGTTTGTCGACCTGCACGACTAGTGCCTTCTATTGGTTATTTTCCTTTCCTTGATGTCGCTGTTGATCCTGGTTCTAATGCTGCCACAAAATCTGCTTCATCCCTTAATAATGCCATGTCAATATCAAAATCAACCTCAAACACAGGATCTTTAGTCTCCTCCACCCATTCTGATGTTGGATCAATATCGTCCAACACAATGGGATCTAGATCAGGTGTTTTGTTAATAACTTGGTTCCTCCTTAGTCGAAGGTTGTATTGCACGAAAACAAGATCATTTAATCGTTTTTGTTCCAAACAATTTCTCTTCTTCATGTGTATGCGCTAAAAAACAGACCACTTGCGCTCACAACCTGAAGCACTGCAAGTTTGGCTAAGGACTCTAATTGCAAACCTTTGCAATTGATGACACCGACCACCAAATGACTCCCAACAATGTGTTGTAAAAAAAGGTCATTAGTTAGTAACTTATTTTATAATTTGAATTGTAAGAACGTAAACAATTTTAACTTGAAAATAAAAACAAATTGGAAATTGGAATTGCTTACCTAATTGATCCACATCTCTTGTCATCTTTGCCAAGTTTTTTCCAAAGGTACCACCTGCCATATTGAAAATAGTAAGTTGTCTATGTATTTCCAATTGGTCTGCATGGGTAGGGACCATGCACTCCAAGCAATCAATCAATCCAGATCTGACCTCCCCATCCTACAGATCTCCTAGTCGATCTTTATAATGATACTTTGGGTTCAAAAAATACCCAGTTGCATGTATAGGACGATGGAGTTGATTGTTCCATCTGTTATCAATGATCTCCCACATACGGCCATATTTAGCTAACCTGTCCTTGTAAGCTTCCCGTATTTGCTCCTTTTCCTGATCCATAGTCTCATAAATGTAGCCCATGGCCAATTTTTCTCCATCCACCATCCTTAGCACCTTAACAAGGGGCTCGGTAATTTTCACAAGCTCTATAGACCTTTTCCAAAATAATTGTCAATCACTTTCTTCTTGGTGTTTTTTCCATCTTGTCTACGAGCCCACCGAGATTCACACCATTCTTCAAAAGAAAACATTTTCTGCAAGTTTTTATGTTGACCATTGAGACATTGCAACATGAGGAAGTGAGTTGCAAATCTTGTAATTGCAGGCCTAACAAGCTCTTTGCCCCCAATGTTTTTCCTCATTAGTTTCAATACCCATGAGTGGTTGTAAATGTATTTTATAATGCACTTGGCATGCTCTACAGTGTTTTTTACCCACTCCACTTTGCCTATGTCCTCCAGCATGAGGTCTATGCAATGTGTTGCACATGGAGTCCAAAATATGGTCCTATATTTGGATTCAAGCATCTTTCCAGCAAGAATATAGTTTGAGGCATTATTGGTGATGACCTGCACAACATTTTGCTCCCCAACTTCCTGAATAATGTCATCCAAAAGCTCAAATAGAAGGGTTGCATCCTTCACCTTATCAGATGCATCAACTAATCTCAAAAACATGGTTCCTTGAGGGCAAGAAACAAGGAAATTAATGATAGTGCGGTTATTTCCATCGGTCCATCCATCTGACATGATAGAACAACCTATTTTGAGCCATGAATCTTTAAACTCGACCAAATACTCATCAATGGAAGATAGCTCTTTTTACAAAAGAGCTCCCCTCAAGTCATGCATACTAGGGCCTTTGAAGCCCTTTCCCGTAGCTATAACAGAGTCCCACATAGCTTGGTAATAAGGTGAGCGAGCAACATTAAATGGGATATATGAATCATACCACCATCTAGCAATGTATAGATGAGAAGTTTCTTTGCATTGTTTTTTCCAATGTTGATCTAAAGTGGGTTGACGACTTAGCTAGGAGGAAGTGGGATTAGAAGAGGAAATGTTGGCAGAAGATGAGAAATAAATTTGGATGTTTGTTCTCTTTGTTCCTTTTGATGGTTGGCCACAAGAAGGATGAACACAATAAAAGGGGTCATTGGTGGAAGGGATAGAAGTTGAGTTTTGAATCTCATAATCATCATGCCCACTCTCTTTCATGGCTTCTAATAATTCCCTCTTCCTTGCAATGTCATCTTGGATGGCCTTCTCCCTAGCCTTATCCTCATAAAAATTTTCAAGCTTGGAAATGTATTCTGCCCTAATAGGACCTAACATTGCATTTGGTGCATCACATAGCTTTACTTGGTCTTTTACCCCAGCCAAGTGTTGTTTCAATCTAAGAATACCCCCACCTCCAATAGATTTATTGCATAATTTGCATATCATTTTTCCATCATTTACATCATAATGAGCCCATGCACTGTCCATTCCTTTTGTCGCCATGTTTGTTTAAAATAATTACAATTTGCCAAAAACCGGTCGGTTTTGTCCTAAACCGGTAGGTTAGGATCGGTTAGGGCTAAAAATCGGCCAAATGACCTTGTTGACTGGGTTTTTCAGCCGGTTTGGACCGGTGGCCTTATTGACTGGCCCGTTTGACCGATTACCAGTTAGGACCAACCGGTTGTAAAAACACTGATCTCGGTACATCTGATACATTTATATGGGAAAATGATTCATTATGGTACAAAGATTGCTTATATCTATGTAAGAACTCCCAACTCAAGCAAAATATTCTTTTGTAATTGCACACCTCTCATTTAGTAGGGCATGCAGGATTTTTAAAAACTTACCATAGGGTCAAGAAGGATTTTTTTGGGATGACATTAAATATGATATTTCAAAGTTTGTGGCAGAATGTTTGGTTTTCCAACAAAATAAAGTGGAGACAATTAATACCCTAGGTCTATTACAACCTTTATCAATTCCAAATATTTGGACATAATTATTTTCTTGTCTTGGCACTAAATTAGCTCATAGCTCATTTTATCATCATCAATCTGATAGGAAAATTAAAATAAAGAACAAACATTTAGAAGTATATCTTAGTTGCTTTGTATCTAATAAAAACACACAATGGGTCAAGTGGTTACCTCTGGTCGAATGATTATATAACACTTCCTTCCATACCGCAAAAAAATGACCCTATTTATGGCACTTTATGGATATCATCCACCATCCATCACATCATCTTTAAGAGAATATTATAAGGTTCAAGCAGTGGAATATCACATCGAACATGACCAAAAAGTTCTCCAACTCTTAAAGGATAACTTGACTCTGGCACAAAATTGAATGAAACAAGAAGCAAATCAGCATCATAGTGAAAGAAGTTTTGACGTAGGTAATTGGTATTTTTATGGATACAACCATACAAATAAATGTCCCTCAAGCAAGCTAAGAAGGATAATAAATTATCACCCAAGTACTATGGTCTTCACAAAGTGTTGCAAAAGATTGGTACTATGGCATACAAATTGAAGTTGCCTACATCTTCCTGAGTACACCCAAATTTCCACGTTTCATGCTTAAATAAGGTTATAGGTGACAAGCTCCCTTTCCAAACAATATTTATAGAACTTGAGGAGGAAGGAAAAATCATATTTGAACTTGAAACATTCATGAAAACAAAAACCCAGCAACTACGGAATTGATCAGTTTCAAAGTATCTCATTAAGTGGAAGATCTTACCTGCTAAATATCCCACATGGGAGGATGATTATTTTATGTCGAAGCATCCATAACTACTTAAGAATTTGGGAAAACACTTGTTTGAAGTAGAGGGGCATGTTAGGTCCATATAATACTATTGTATGTAGAGATTAAGTTGTAGATTTGCAATTGCTCATGAAGTTTTAATCAAAATCACAAGACACAAACCTACTCTAATGTTCTATGGACATTAACTCACAATTTAGAACAAAAATATTAGACACGCAAGAAAAAATAACACACATGGAATAAGTATTTTTATCTGGGGAAATCAATATGCTAAAAACCCCATTGTCTGCTTGCATTAATCAAATGAATAGAAATATATTACAATTTATTTTCTCAACTGAGCTCACCCTGCAATTTTTTCCTCGGCTTCATATCTCATTTCCTTGTGTTTTTCCTTGAGGAATTAGCCCCTATTATTTAGGAAATTCCTCTAATTGAATATAAAAATCCCTTAGGTTGATCATTTAACTACATGCAACACTTGTACACTCAAAACTAGTCTACAATGGATGTTACATTGCCTTGGAATCTCCACCTCAACTGGGTAACTCAATTTCTCTGCGTGCACTAGCTATTTTGGGTTGATTGACCAGTTAACTGGATGAACACTAAGTCTGAATGAAGTCCCACTGCTTAACTGAACTTCCACTAGTTCCTCCAAAAGTTTGAACTAATTTAATTGAAAACAACCTTAGACAATTGACCTTGATTGCTACAAATTAGCAATCACACTTGCATAACTAAACTCTAACTCCTCCAACTCGAATTTATTGAGTAAATTGGGTTAGTTAAGCAGTTCCATGTTTCCTGTAACTTAGTTTCCTGCACAACGCTCACTTGAGTCTGCAACTCTACTACTCATAGTAGCTTTTAGCCTTATGATTTAGAAAATTTCATGAGCAATTTAGAATCCACACATTAATTTTTACATGGTATTAAAGCTAGATTCACAGTAGAGAACAGATTTTGAAGTTGTCATTGCAAGAGTTTCAAATTTGGAGATCAATGTTACAGGTTTTCTCCAGGACTGAGAAAATGGCTTTCAATGGACTCAAGCTCGAGTATGCTTTGGAAGGAACCACACATTTTATGGCATGGAAGATCCACATGGAGACAATATTGGATGATAATGGACTACTAGAATACATCAATACAGATGTAGCAAAACCCCATTCATTTGATGCCTAGGATCTTGCTCAGTGGAATAAGGATGTGGCTAAAGCAAGAAGGATTATATTGGAGGGAGTTTGGGATCATATTGTCTCAAATCTCCACAAGAAAGAGACTTCATTCACAATGTGGAAAGCACTAACAGAGTTGTTTGATAAAAATAATGACCACAGGAAGTTAGCACTCAAGGACAAGCTTCAAAGTATTAATATGCAAAAGAATGAAACAATTCTGCAGTACCTAAGCGAGTTTATACGGTGTCATGATGTGCTTGGCAGGGTCGATATTACTGTCCCCGAAGAATATCTAGTAGCTCTAACCCTCTTGGGCCTTCCCAAGAGCTGCCATAATTATCACGATTCAGTAAATGGTAGATAGAAATTACTATGTTGGGATTAGTTATGGTTTGATCTATCGCAGGAAGAAATAAGGCAGAGCAACAGAGACAAGACTTCATCCAAGGGCGAGGATGAAGAGAACTTTGCCTTGGCTCAAAAGGCAAAGAAAGGGAAAGGCAAGAAATCCCAATCTAAAGTAGAATCTAATCAAGGGGGTAAGAAGAATGACTTGTCCAAAATCAAGTGCTTTCACTGTCATGAACTGGGACACTATTCCACGAAATGTCCACCCAAGAAGGAGAGCAATAAGACCGTAGGAGGAGCAGCAGGTGAAGCCATGGCTTCACAATTAGTACTTGATTTTACCCTCATTGCATCTCGACAGTGGTGCCTCATTCCACATGATGGGAAGCAAAGAATTTTTTAGTGACTTGGAGGAGATGGATCTCCAGATGCACATTGAGATTGGAGATGATGGAAAGTATAGAATGACCGACATTGGTACATTGACTTTTCAGAGGGAGTCTGGCTCCCCTCTGAGGATCAAGGATGTGATGTTTGTAGCGGGTCTGAAAAAGAATCTAGTTTTCGTCACGGTGTTGGAATATCATGACTATGATGTGATGTTCAGCAAGAGGAGGGATTTCTTGAGACACATTGCCATTAGACAAGTGAAGTAGATCGAGGTTTAAGTGAAGAACCTCTACAAATTATATGTGGAAGATTGCGCAACATTGAGAAAAAAATAAAAGAAGGTGCACAACCAAGATGTCGAAAAATTATGGCATAGAAGACTTGGCCATTTGCATCATGGCATTTTGAAGATCATGCGGCATATTTCTAAAGGCCTCCCCAACGAAAAGCTAAAGCAGTGGGATACACGAAAAGGGACAACATTAGGGAAGTACACAAAAGCCACCTTTAATGATTGGGACATCAAGGTGCATGTAATCCTTGAAACGATCCACTCTGATGTATGTGGACCTTTCTTGACATCCTCCACTACCAAGCACATGTATTATGTTATATTTGTAGATGATTTCTCATGAAAGTGTTAGATCTAATTCATGTAGAAGAAAGATCAGACATTTTCCAAATTTGTTGAGTTTAAAGCACTTGTTGAGAAAGAGTCTGGAAGGAAAGTGAAGGCTCTCGGTAGCAATAACGATGTTGAGTATGTGTCGAATGAGTTTAAAAACTTATGTGTAAAGGAAGGCATTCAACGGAAGTTTATAACACCTCACAACCCACAAAAAAATTTGGTAGATGAGAGGAAGAACATAAGTATTGTGGGAACAACATGGGTGATGTTGCATGACCAAAGCCTACCTCTACACTTGTGGGCTGAATCATGCAGCACAATGGTCTACTTACAGAACATGAGTCTTCACATGATTCTTGGCATGAGTACACCAGAGGAAGTGTTTTTAGGGAAGAAACCAGTTGTGTCACACTTCAGAATCTTTGGATCATCAACATACTACCATGTTTCCAAGGAAGCAAGAAAAAAGTTGGAGTCGACAACATAGTTGGGCACATTTGTGGGGTACACAGATACACCTCATGACTATCAGGTGTACTTTCCATCTCTCACGATGAAAATGGTAAAACAGGATGTGATGTTTGATAAGGAGAAGGAAATGACGTGTTCTCTTAAGAGGGAACTTCATTTGTAGGCTAATCAGGAGCTTTTGGCTCCAATGGAAGAACCTCATGAATTTGTGGAGCAGCAGCAAGTAGAGGAGGAGAGAGTGGAGACATCCACTCAAGCAGAGACATCCAAAGAAGGAAGGAAGCAGACCAGGGAAGCTGACAGATTATTTCCGAATGCTAGAGAGAATGTGGGAGCACCCACATCACAATACTAACAAAGAAGGTCACCGGATCGGTATACGGGCTACATGGCTCTGATTAGCGAACTTGTAGAGACAAACCAATCCTCATTCAAGGAAGTTGTAGAGAAACCAGTATGGATTGATGTTATGGTAGAGGAATATGATTCCATTGTCAAAAACAATGTTTGAGAAGTGGTCCCAAGACCAGCATACAAATCATTGGTTGGTTCGAGATGGCTTTGGAAGGTAAAGCATGCAACAAATGGGAGCATAGACAAATACATGGCTAGATTTGTGGCTAATGGGTTCACTCAGGTGGAGGAAGTTGACTGTGAGGAGACCATTTCTCCAGTAGTAAGGTACTCATCCATCCGAACAATCTAGCACTGTTAGTGCAGATGAGGTGGAAGATCCACTAGATGGATGTGAAGACAACATTACTTAATGAAGTTATTGAGGAAGAGGTGTATATTAAGTAGCCGGAGGGGTTTGAGACTTTCGACAAAGAGTCGCACATGTGCAAACTCAAGCGAGCGTTGTATGGAATATGCTACAACTCTGTCTCCAACGTTTCCTGCAACTTAGGACTCAAGTAAGCACCCTTGTTGGTACACTAAGATGTCTTATTACAAGCAATCTCAATACCTACATTCATTATCATCCCAGAGCAAGTATTTTTATTTCAAGAGTGTCAGCACTATATATGTAGTGAATTCAAAGGTCAATTTATATTGGAATCTTTGCAATTGCTAATTGTTATTTCTCTAAATTCAATCCAAACACTTCTGAAAAGAATTCATAACACACTTTCAAAATTACATAATCTATTCTGCAAGCAACCGAATCAGAATGTAAATCGAAAGAATCACACTTGACAATCCAACTGGTATTGAAACTTACTCATTTAACATGAAGGAAAGCTATAATAATTGAACAACAAATAACCATATAAACACTTCATGGAAAGCAATCACTCTAGCTTTGAACTCTATGATAGTGTTACCTTAGAATGAACAACAATCTGAAATGAACATAACCAATTCAATAAAGAGCATCACACATATAATATAACTATTTCAATAAAGAGCATCATGTATATAACGTAACCATTTCAATAGAGCATCACACATATATAATCACACAGCTAAATCCAAAATCTTGACTGAACAACAACGCAATTCAGAATCATCAATCCTCACAGTAATCCGAATGATATTAACTTTGCAAAATTATAATAATGAACAGTGAAGAATAAACAGAAATAATTATAACACTATTGGAGCAACAGATCTTTTATTGACTGGGCCCAAAGTCTCTAGAAGTCCCCGCTGTTAGGTACTCAAAATATTATTATGAATTAAACGCAGTGTTCTTAATTAAAATCAATAACAGAGTTACAACGTCACCAAGATGAAAGTATTATATGTCCAAAATGAATAGTTACAAACAGTGAATTCCTAAACTAATTGTTCAGTTCACCTTCTGGCTTTACATAACATTTGGAAAAGTAAATAGATAAAAGTGAATCCTCAGGGTTAGGGGATCCTGAGGATTTCGCAATACGTGATCTTGATTTCATCATAAAATAGCATCGGTCCTCTTGGTCTTCCGCTTTATTTCATGTTCAGGACGATGTCCCTTTTCATTTACTAGTTGTTGTTGTTCTATCGTTCGAACAACTATCATCCAATCTGCGTCCCTGCATATAAAGATAGTGAAAGTCAATTTTTTATGCCTAGATTTATCTAATTTGTTACTAATCGATCTTACCCAGCGTCTATTTTTTTTCCTCTATTTTGATCCATAAAACGAAGATAGACATGTGAAAACAAATGTTTAATTAGGCTATTTACAAGGAGAAAACATACATTTTCCTCGTCCCAACATACTCCCCAACTTACCTTATTGCATTTCCTCATGCAATCAAATGGTTAAGGTGTAGTTGAGTTAAGGAATAGGTTGGATATACTTCCTCCTTATACAAACTGAAACCTTTTTTCTTTTTAAGCACTCTGAAAGCTTGGTTCACTTGCTGATCTGTCAAGTTATAATCACTACGGTACCCATCTGGAGTATACCAGATAATTGGGCTTCTATATCGGCACCCTATCCACTCAGGGCCCATACTCAAGACCATGTTACTGTATTTATGTAAGCGAGTGGAGGTAACTTTGAAATTCTTGAATCCAAATGGCTCTTTGTTTCTGATAGTATTGTTGGAGGCTTCCCATATCTGTCTGGTTGCAGATAAAGCTTCTTCTTTGATTCCTGGAAGTACTTCTTCCCTGCCTGTATAATGTCTGTGTGAAGCGGTCCTAATTGGCCCACAACACTCATTTGTTTCATGAACTGTTTGTGTTGGATAGGGAGGTGCATGGGTTTTGTAGGTTCTCCACTAACCCACAAGTCTATGCCATATTCTCATTTTCTAAAAGTATTATGGGCCTTAGCCCATTTGATCTGGATAGTGGAAAAGGAAAGAAAATCTTGGAATTGGATATCCCCTATGAAGGGGCCAGGATTGTTGTCTAAGTCATCTTCTAGAAAGAAATTATGCATGTACAATTCACACAGGAGGCGTTGTACCTGTTCATTCTGCTCCTTGAAACACTTAACAAAATCTAGGGTGGTCTTAATTTCTACTGACTTTCTAGCTTTAACAACTTTTACCTTCAATAGGAGATATCTCTCTACTAAGAACAATGCGTAGTTGGTGGCAGGAGCTCGACATGACAAGGCATCTGAATAAATAGAGCAAACAGTCTCCAATTTCTCTTTAGCTTTCTGCAACTTGACCTGTGCTTTTTTGACTTTATTTTTTTCATCCTTGTAATTTGCGAAAGTCTCATCCTCTATGACCGTGAGTGCCTCAAATGTCTTTTGTAATTCTTTCTGTACTCGTAGGGGAAATAATTCCTCTTTATTTTGAGTCAATTCCTCCTGAGTCTTGACTAGCTCATTTTGCAATTTCCTAATGATTGCTTCCCTTACCAAGGGAATATAGGTAGGCATCTCCTATGTCTGGACCTCATCGTCCTGTGTTTCCATTAGATCAATCTGAACAACAACCTCGACCACTTCTTGAATCATGCAACAATCAGCTTGGGTGTTTTCTTCAGTATTAGTTTGAATGGCAACATCAACAATAGGGAAGTCTGTTTGGGTTTCCTGTGGGAAAACACAAGGATCTTTTAGTTTCATTTCATTGTATTCTAAAAGACATGGTTCTATTTGGGTTTATTTTGAGTAAACCAATAGGGTCTTAGTCTGGGTTTCAACATCTTCCCCAGGGCAATATTCAGTTTGGGTCCCTGTGGTCTCCAATTCTACTTTCACTTTCTTAACCCTGAATGCTTCCTTCAACCACTGTCTTAGTTTCTTAATTGTTTTCTTTTGCTTCCTATATTTCTTGAGAATTTTCCTGAGTCTATACTTGTATGTTTTCTTTGTTGTGAGGCTTCTGACCGGCAATGGCACGACTGTATTTACTTCAGGTCCCTGTTCAGGTAGAATTGTATCAACATCAATATGAGGTTCTAATGGGATCGTGTCCCCTAATGGATTTTCACCTTCTAGGTCTCTATCTCCATGAGCTTCCCTCTCAAGAGACTCCAATGGAATGGTGTCTCCTGAGAAATTATTGTTTTCAGGGTCTACTTCAAGTTGGGCCTCTTCCTCCTGGGACTTCATAAAAATGGTGCTCCCTGGTTGATTTTCACCTTCTAGGGTTTCTTTTGTAAGGTTTTCCTTAGCTGTGGGTTCTAGTGGACCAATATCTTTTGCTTCATTTCGTTCCCTAATGGTTTCCTCTACATGCATTTCTGCTTCAAGGGGATCCTCCATTGGAAGAATTGGTTCCCTCTCTTCTTCCACATTATCAGTAAACGACATGGTTTCATCATGACCAAGACTGCCAGCAGGGGAAGACTGGTTGGGGGCATAATTCTGCCCTTCGAAATTCCCGGATTGCTCCCTTCCCTCACCAAATATCCCCATATTTTCCAGCACTTGGGTAACCTTTTCCTCATAGTCCTACAGAGAGACATCTTGTGGACTTGGAGGGGGTATGTGAGATGACCTTGCCTCGTCTAATTGAACTGGGGTGTGACGCGTGACTTTACCCTCGCAGAGCGTCTTTGGTTTGTTGGGCTCAAGGCCAAAGAGGGATTCTTCCCTTTAGCCTTACCATCGAACGATCAACAAGTTCTAGCAGGGTGGTGGTTGGTTCCAGAGATGTAATACCGAGTGTCTAACAAGTTTCTGTTGTTAAGATGTTAATGGCTGCATCCAAGCTAACTAGTGTGTTTGGAAATGAGTGACCATATATTTGAACTGTAACAATGGGATTCCCAGGGTCTTCATATTTTACCGGAGTTCCCCCTCCCAAGAGTAAATCAGGTAAGGTCGCTACAATATGAATGATGGGTGAAGTTTTTGCTTTCCTCATAGGATTTTTTACACATAGCTCTTTAATTTTTTTAGCATAAATAGCAATATCTTGGATGGCTTGGAGGAGAGGAATTTTAATACAAATATTTTTTAGTTCCCCTACAAGATCAAAATCTGGATAAATAATTAGTTTGGGTATTGTTAGCCTTTTGGGGAACAGGGGAGAAGTAACTGAGTTTCTCAAGATCTTTATGTTGATTTGTATCTTCTCCTTATTTTATTTATGTATCATTTACAGTTGATGGTATATGTACAGTTGGGGTTTCCAGCTCAATTGATGGTTGGTCTTTGTTTTCCCCAGGGGTGATGATACGTCTTGACCTCAATCTAAGTTCATTACATTCTTTTTGTTCAATCTCATAGTTTGAGCTCTCGACAATTTGCACTTGTTGAACCGGTTTGTTATTGGGATTCGGATTTGGTTGAGTTGGAAATTGAGGACACAGAAGAGGCTGAGGATTTTGCTGTAATGGATATGGGGCTGATAATGCAGGTTGAGGTTGAGGACTTGTCCCCATATGTGTATTGGATATCCCCAATGGTCGCTGCTAATTCGGAGACTAGTTTGGATTTTTAGAAGTAGAGGCAGGCCACTGGGATGGATATGGATTACCTTGCCAAACAGTAGCAAAAGGAGAATTTGACCAGCCATTACTCGAAAAGGACTGAGTTGGCCAATGTGTCATAGGGAATGGTTGGGATTGCCAATTCGAGTAAGGTGACTATCCTTTCCATGCTGCCTCGGGGTTCTGCTGCTAATTAAATGGTGAAGAAGGAAAGAATTGGGATGTGTCTTGTGACATGCTTGTAGGTTTGGCCTACCACTGTCGACGTTGGTTCATTAAGTATATTGCTCTGTCTCTTCTTCCGTTTCTTTGAAAACTACTTTTAGCCTAGGAAGTGATGGACATTGTTCAGTGGTGTGATCCTTGGTGTAGATGGTGCATGTTTGGACCATGTCCAATGGACACTCCCATTGGTTATGCTTCTTCCAACAACGTGGGCAGAAAACGACCAAATTATGTTATGCTAAGGCTTGTTTCTGTTTAGCATGCATGATGTCTAGTTGCGTTGTGAGGGTTCCCAAGATGTCTGTCTTGAAATCTTCCAGGAGGTTACCAATTTCCATCCTTGTTACGCCTCCACTGTGTGGTTTGCTTCCTTTGGTTATAGGATCTCAGCTTCCTGACCTTGTGTGTGTGCTACCTCGCGAACACCTAATACATAGGTGAACGATTTCATCATAATATTCTTGAGAAATATCTCCTTTTCCCACCAAATTTAAAGTTTCTATCTATTATTCTTTCATTCCCTTAATTAATATAACTCTCAAGACTTCTTTTGGTAAAGTGGTGTGAGGGGATCTATGCAAATTATAGTGAAACCGTTTGACATATTCTTCTAGAGTTTCATTATCCTTTGCAACCATCTTAAAGATTTCATCTTTTAATTCCCTAGTCTTGCAAAAGTCCTGGTATCTTGTGAGAAAAGAAGTTTTCATGTCATCTCAAGAGTTAATAATACGTCTGCCTAGACCCATGAACCACCTCAAAGCTACTCCTTTTAGAGTAGAAGGGAACAATTTTTGTTTTTGAGGGTCGGTGGTGTAGTCATATCCTCTGTAGAGGACATCAAACTCAAATGAGAAGGCATCCAGATCCAATGTGATCATCCCATGAATAGTTGGGATGCTTTGTAAAGGAATATCTTTCATCAAGGCATTGGCCACTTGGTCGACTATGGGGTATTCCAATGTCAAGGTCTAACCTTAACGTGGTAGATTTTCCATTTGGTAAAAAATGTGCCAATATCCTTTAGGGATTTCAGGGGGTGCTCTTTGAGTAAGCGGAGGATTCACAATCCGAGTTGGTTTCACAGCATTGCCTAGATCTGGAATCACATGATATCCTTGTTCAGACAACTAAGGTCCTGCCTTAGCAGTTCCACTAGTTTCTCCCTATCCTTCTTCTAAGTTACATGATTTTCCCTCTTGTAGAGGATCAGAATGTAAATTTGTTGTAACCTAAAAACTCTATTCAGATCCTCCAATTTGGCTATGAATCTCAACGTAGGTTGTGGATGGTGAGCCTGCTGCCTCAGGGATTGCAGTAGGGATTTTTCCAGAGACAGTCTAAAATCATACTGATGCCTAAGACTCTGATTTTCTTACGATTTCATCTATAAAAGTTGTTCTCCCAAGGCTCACCGATCCCTTGGATTTTGTGGATTTAGGTGGAGGGTTATGATACTTTTCTATCTTTTTATTCCTAGTCATTCATAAAAAAACTATTTCTATTTAACCTCTATGATTTTGCTGAAAAGCAGGCTGATGAGCAAGCACTTGCTAGTCACGCAGGTTCTTACCTCTCGCTTTTAAAATCAAATTCTCTTACAAAAAGATAAAAGGAAATCACTTTGAAACAGTCTCCCCGGCAACGACGCCAAAATGTTGGTGCACTAAGATGTCTTATTACAAGCAATCTCAATACCTACATTCGTTATCAACCCAGGGCAAGTCTTTTTATTTCAAGAGTGTCAACACTATATATGCAGTGAATTTAGAGGTCAATTTATATTGGAATCGTTGCAATTTCTAATGGTTATTTCTCTAAATTCAATCCAAATGCTTCTGAAAATAATTCATAACACACTTTCAAATCTACTTAATCTATTCTACAAGCAACTGAATCAGAACGTAAATCGAAAGAATCACACTTGACAATCTAATTGCTATTGAAACTTACTCATTAACATGAAGGAAATCTATGATAATTGAACAATAAATAACCATATAAACACCTCATGGAAAGAAATCACTCTAGCTTTGAAATCTATGATAGTGTTACCTTGGAATGAACAACAATCTGGAATGAACATAACCAATTCAATAAAGAGAATCACACATATAACATAACTATTTCAATAAAGAGCATCACACATATAACATAACCATTTCAATAAAGAGCATCACGCACATATAATCACACAACTAAATCTAGAATCTTGACTGAACAACAATGCAAATCAGAATCATCAATCCTCACAGTAATAAGAATGCTATTAAATTTGCAAACTAATAATAATGAACAGTGAAAAATAAACTGTTGGAAATACT
>APFE030611627.1:118441-187119 GCA_000404065.3 Pinus taeda | reverse complement strand
AGGGGAAGTATATTGTGGACATCCTTAGCAGATTCCACATGGAGGATTGTAGACCCATGTCGACACCGATGGTCACCAACTGGAAGAAGCTTCATGCTTCGGATTCAGAGTTGGTGGATCCCACATTGTATAGGCAGTTGATTGGTTCCTTGATGTATTTGGTCAACATTAGACCAGATATCTGTTTTGCAGTCAACACGATGAGTCAGTTTATGTGTGAGCCTAGGAAGGTTCACTAGGTGGTTGCAAAACACATTTTGTGGTACTTGCAGGGGACAATAGATTATGGTCTGGACTACAGGCAGGGGGATGGAGTGAGCTTGACAGGTTATACTGATTCTGATTGGACAGGTTGTGCTTCTGATAGGAAGAGCACTTTAGGGTGCTATTTTGGGTTGGGTTCAGCAGTAGTGTCATGGTTCAGCCGGAAGCGACAGTCAGTAGCATTGAGTTCAACGGAAGCAGAGTATATGGCATCCAGTCTAGCTAGTTGTGAGGCCATCTGGCTTCGCAAGATGTTGTTTGGCTTATTTGGTCAGCCGTTGAGACCTTCAGTGATTTACTGTGATAACAAGAGTTGCATTAAACTCACGGAGAATCCAGTATTTCATGACAGGTCAAAGCATATCGGGATCAGATATCATTTCATCAGAGACTATGTTTAGAAGGGAGCTGTGAAGCTTGAGTATATTTCCACTAATGAGCAGGTAGTAGACATTTTTACCAAAGCCTTACCACGGGGCAAGCATGTTTACTTCAAAGACAAGATGGGTGTGGTGAGGAACACCTTCCTCGGTAAGAGGGAGTGTTGAAATTTGGTACTATATCATACTATGTCTCTCGCTTTGCTGAACTATTGAAGTTTATAAGAAGAATTGATCAAGGGTTTCCCACATTGGGGTTTGTCCCTGGCTGGTGTCACATCTTGTGTCCTGTTGTCTTGGCTTGTCTTCTACTGTTTATGTTTATGTTCTATTTGCGTTTTACTATCATGTTGATGTGATTGCTAAACTGGAAATTGATATTGGGCTAATAAGAAATTGAAGTAAATTGCTCTTAAGCATAGAACATACCAAAAATTAACACATACCTCTTACATTCCATGAGAGGATCTTCATTGATTGGGGCTCAAAATAGATTTTGAACCTCCCTCGTTCAACTTTGCTACTCCTTTTTGACTCGTTGTTTTGAGCAAATCTGAGATCTGAAGTTGACTTCCTAATTTCTTGTTTTGCTTTGCCTTTGTTTCCCTTATTTCCTTCTTAGATTGTTGTCCTTTTTTCTTTGTGTTGCTGCCTATATTTTGACTGCTGTTATCCTCGCTGCCTTGTTGAATTTGAGACTGTAATATTCCTAATTAGCCATGGCTAATTGGAATGTTCGATTTTGCTTAATTTTTGCCTTATATAGTTATTTATAAATAAAAAGGTGAGAAAAGGGGACATAACTCACTTTTAGAATAAAAGTCACTTCCTAGTAGCACAACATTGTGACTTAAAGGGGAGCCAAGGGGGCCAAAGAGGGGGACGCAGAGATGGAGCCCACACAGACACTTGGAGGCTATGTTGTAGGAAACGTGGTACAGAGGTCCGTTTCCATACGGAAATTGGTATGAAAAGCGGAAATGCGTTTGGTACGGCCGTGAAACGCGTTTTCGGCCGTACTGCCACGTTTCCCGAAATGGAAACGTGGCATGTACGGCTGGAAACGCGTTTCACGGCCGTACGATCCACGTTTCCTCATTAACTTGTGTTTATTAATTTATTGTTTTTGTTTTTTATTTTTTTGTTTTGTTTTAGGGTATGTTAGTGACTTCTAGTTGCTTCTAGATGCGTGTTTAAAGTTATAAAAGTGAATTTTTGCCCTAGTGTTGATATGCAGTTCATCAGGAAGTTTGAGGCATATGGAGTTCATGGTAATGTTAAATTCTTAAAGTAAAAGTGATATTCTTTTATTTTTCATTTTCATCATTTTACTTAAATTTTTAACATTACCATGAAATGACTCAGGATGTTTGAAAGTGGTTTCGCCCTCATTGGATTTCATATGGAGAAAGTAGAATTTTAGATCTCACTCAAAATCAAGCAGACTTATCTGTTTTTCAAGATTTCAGGATTGGGGGGATTGCAATGTTTCCATTGGATTTTATCATGTACTAGGGTATGAAACTTGTACTTAATCAAGAGAACCAGGCGCTCTATGCAGGGGAAACTCCCAATAATCAAGATCATGTAGGGTACTAGGGAATGAAACTTGTATTTAATCAAGAGCACTAAGGTCGTTCGACTATGTAGGAGGAGACTCCCAATACAACAGTGGTCCTTCTAAAGAATGGGACGTGGATGCATAAAATCCTGATTTGGATCTCTCTCTTGCAACCTTATAGTCTTTATTGTACTTGCAGCCTCATATTAATATAAATAAAGGCTGATTTTGAGATTTGGATATATAATAAATGTTGCTTTTGGATATTCCGATATTTTCATTTTCATTTTCATTATGTGATCATTCATGAGTAAATGTGATGTAAATTAAATCTTAATGTTTAAGTGTAATAAATTATAATGTATCATTTATGCTTTATGATGCACCTATATATATATATATATATATATATTTATATTTTTCAATTTATTATATATATATATTTCGCGTTTACTTGTTTCCCAAATTTTGGGAGTGGCATTTTGTATCACTTCCCGTTTCGGAACTCGTACCCATTTCCTCGTTTCGTGCAACCTAGCTTGGAGGGACTGCGCAGAAGGAAAGAAACACGTGGCAAGAGAGGAATTATGTTGGAGGAGGTGAGCCTTGGAATTGAGAAAGACAAAGGCTATAAAAGAGAAAGGAGCCCCCTCATTTTGATCATTCGATTATGTGCATTGTGAGCTAGTCATTTCGACTTAGAGCATGCTGGTTGTTTAGCTAGTCTCAGCACTATTTAGTGCATCAAGTGTCTCCGTCCGGAGATTTCACCCTTAGCCCTGGGGGACTTCGAGTGCCTGTTCGAGAAAGGTATTTCCATCAATAATTTTGCAGTGGTTTCAGCAGCATTTTGGGCAGGAGGATTGAGCATCTTGGGATGACTGCGCAACACTGAGAGGGATGATGTAGTTCTTTCTGGCAGGAGTTTTGGATTGGGATTTTGCAGGAGGATTTATGCTTTGGTGATTGAGCAGGGGACCAGCCTTTGCATATTGGAGGATTTTTGGTAGAGTTTCAAGCAGAATTCTAGAGGGGTTTCTTAAGTGGCAGCGCAAAGCATTGAGGAACTGCGCAGATCCCCAAGGGGGTGATTTTCGGAGGTCGGCCATTTTAGAAAAAGCTTTTTGGGTTTTTCTGGGTTTCTTGAGTAGAGTCCGATTCCAGAGTTTCAGCCTTTTCTGAGGAGGGGAACAACCCCAAATCCTCATTTGATTTCCAGCAACAGCGACAACATGACAATTTTCCAGCCGCTGGGATGCAGATCAGTGTGAAGCCATTCCTTTGCTATTCTGAGTGTATTTCTTCACTTGTCTTGTGCAAGTCGAGGTGCCATCTTTCTCATCACCTCCTGTACTCATTCTATTGCGAAGTATAATAAAATGGCTAAGCGTTTCTTGATTATTTGTTTACGTTTCATGTATACGTTGTTGTTTGCTACATTATCGTTATTTCATCTCTGTGAGTTTTCCGGCTATTATACCATTTGTACGTTTTTCTGGTTGGGGTTTGCTGGTGTTTGAGAAATATTCCTGGAAAGGGATATTACAGTGGTATCAGAGCATAGATCTGGCTCAGCGTGTGGAGCTAGCAATCTATGACATTGGGGGAAAACCCTACATCTGTTACAGAGGTAGGAGATACAAAGACACTGGGCGTAGGTTGGAGAATACCTACGGAGAGGGAGATTGTGTTCCGGTGGTGGACGCAAAACAGGAGGAGCCTGTGCTGGACGCAGAGCAAAGGGATCCGATGGCAGACGAGGATGGGAAGAGATTTGCGGATATGCTCCTCAAATCAGTGCAGGATCTATCGAGGCAAATTGAGGTGATGGGGCAGAGATTCACGGCAGTAGAGGCCAGACAACTAGAGCCCACGGGTTTTTCAGATTGGTGAGGGATCAGGTGCATCCCATCATTTGCCGGAGCAGCATGATACTGTGCAGCAGGTGGCCTCGCATGCCCCTACACGCTCTACCATGCCCACGTTCTTAGGAGTAGACACGGCGGTCGGAGCCCAGCAGGAGGCAGAGCCCGGCCATATGGGCGATTATTTTGCAGAGTACCAGGCCTATGGGCAGGAGTTCAGGGATGCTCTTTCATTCAGAGACTTTGTTCAGCTCCAACGGGATAGTAGACCCCACGACTATCACAGAGGGAACCGTCATTACCATGATGGTGACACCCACCGTGCAGCGAGTAGATTCCACTTTCCTACGTTTGATGGTTCATCAAACAGTTCGACGAAGTCTTGGGTGGAGAAGCTGGACATTTATTTCCAGCTTAACCATATGTCGGAGACAGAGGCCATCAAGGTGGCAACATTACATTTGGATGGTGAGGCTCAGGATTGGTGGTTTCATGGGATGGTTACGCTCGGACACTCCACAGTGACGACATATGCCGAGTTCACTAGGAGATTGATGGAGCGATTTGATCGAAGGGATCCAGAGCAGCATTTTGTTGAGCTGACGAGGCTCAAACAGACAGGGGGCCCAGAGACCTACATTGCAGATTTCTTGAGGGTCTCAATGATGGTGCCAAATCTATCCACAACACGGAGGATCTATATGTATGTTGAGGGTTTAGCAAAGCCACTCTGGGGTTTAGTCTGATCCATTAGCAGGACCCGAGACTTACAAGATGTCTTACCCAACACCTGGACACCTTACCCCCAGAGACAAACTTTCCAGTCTAAGGGGAAGGATGTGAGGATTCCACCTCCAAAGGGGAATCTTGGACGAGCATAGATTGATGATGATGCCAAGAGGGAGCTGAAGAAGAAGCAATTATGCTTCACCTGTCAGGAGCCGTGGGCACCAGGGCATAAATGTGTTGCTGGCAAGGCACATTTTATTGAGGTCTTCTCCGAGAGCAATAGGGAAGAGGATGATGAGGATGATGTGGAGGCAGGAGATAGTTAGGCCGTGCAGGGACCTTTGCCACCTCCACCGCCAGCAGCAGGTGGTGCATCTTTTGCACCTACCGGAGGGGCCCTTGCAGCATTGCGAGGAGTTCCCAAGTATTTGACGCTATGCGTACAGGGGACAGTACGTGGCCAGCGAGTATCAGTTTTGGTTGACAGCGGGTCAACCCACAACTTCATCTATGCACAGATGGTTGAGCGGAGAAGTATACAGACAGAGAGCTTCGATGGGTTTTCAGTGTTGGTCCCAGGAGATCAGACCATGATGTGTGCTTGTTATGTTCCAGAGCTATCAGTGACGATGGGCACCTACACACTGACTGACCACTTTTTCGTGGTCGATATTCCGGACGCCAATGTGATACTGGGTGTTCAGTGGCTTATCACTCTAGGGAAGGTCATGACAGATTGGAAGACCCTAGAGATGGAGTGGGATGATGAGAAGACAGGGAGGCATGAGAAGATACGGGGACAACACACATATCCACCTCAGACTGTTTTGGCTCATCAGGTGGAGGCAGTCTTTCGGAAGGGAGACATAGAGTGGGTAGTGGAACTGCGTGCATCAGAGGCAAGGAATATAAGGTAGATGGTACATCTAGAGATACAGTCCATCCTTGACCGGTATGCCATAGTGTTTGGGGAGATTCCGCCAGGGCAGCCACTGGACCGGGGGTTTGAACACACCATTGAGCTTGAGTAGGGTATTCAGGCAGTGATTACTACCCCCTATAGGCATCCCAAGGCCTATCGGGACGAGATTGAGTGGGCCATTCAGGAGTTGCTGGCTCATGGGAACATTTGGCCGAGCAAGAGCCCTTTTGCTTCTTTCGTGGTATTGGTGAAGAAGGAGGACGACACGTTGAGAATGTGCATTGACTACAGGGCCCTGAACAAGAAGACACTGAAGAATAGGCACCCCATACCCAAGATCGACGAGTTGATGGATAAGTTGAGAGGAGCACGATTCTTCTCAAAGATCGATTTGAGATCTGGGTACCATCAGATTCGCGTGAGGGAGCGGGACATTCCCAAGACCGCCTTCAGGTGTCACTATGGGCACTTTGAGTTCTTGGTGATGCCCTTTGGGCTAACCAACGCCCCCGCTACATTTCAGTGCTGCATGAATCACATCTTCCGTAGTCACTTTAGGAAGTTTGTGTTGGTATTCTTTGATGATATCCTCATTTACATCAGGACTTGGGAGGAACATCTCTAGCATATAGAGACAGTGTTGCGTATCTTACAGAAGCAATAGTTCTATGCCAAACTCTCCAAGTGTGAGTTTGGGTTGACGGAGATGTTGTACTTGAGACACATCATATGAGTGGACGGAGTGAGAGTCCACGAGGAGAAGATCAGGGCCATCAGAGAATGGCCAGAGCTGAGGAATGTGACAGAACTTCGAGGATTCATTGGCATTTGCACCTACTACCGAAAGTTCGTCAAGAGTTTCTCACAGCTTGTTGCACCCTTGACGGATTTGATGAGGAAGGGGGCATTCAGTTGGACAGATACAACGCAGCGAGCCTTTGATAGGCTCAAGGAGGTTATGAGCAGCTGCCCAGTGCTTGCACTGCCAGATTTTACGCAGCCATTTGTTTTGGAGTGTGATACGTCAGGAGAGGGGATCGACGCAGTATTGATGCAGGCAGGACACCCTATAGCCTTTGAGAGCCGGAAGCTCCTTCCGCACGAGAGGTTGTATTCTATATACGACAAGGAGATGCTGGCCATCATGCATTCATTGGCCAAGTTCCAACAGTATTTGGTAGGTAACAGTTTCAGGGTGAGGACTGATCACAACAGCCTCAAGTTCTTTTTGGAGCAAAAGTAGCTACAGGAGAGGCAAGAACAACGTGGTAGCAGATGCCCTTTCACGTAGACCAGCCACGTTGTCTCTCATGAGATTGGATACAGATTGGAGGGCTCGACTCTTAGTAGAGTACTCCAAAGACAGGTTTGCATGTGAGGTTCTGGATGGGTAGGTGACAGATGACAGGTACAAGGTGGTCGATGAGATCATCTATTACAGGGACTGGATCTTCTTGACTGAGGGGTCTTAGCTCAAGAAGAAGATACTATAGGCATCACATGATTCATCGTTGGCAGGCCATCAGGGGTTTACCAAAACCTACAGGGCCATTAGAGAGAGGTTCTCATGGAAGGGCCTCAAGGAGGACGTACTCCAGCATATCCGGGAGTGCGATGTTTGCCAGGGGAATAAGGGAGAGATGAGCCATCCCGCGGGATTACTGCAGCCGCTTCCCATTCCGGAGGGGAAATGGGAGAGCATTTCGATGGATTTCATCACAGGGTTGCCCATGGTATAAGGCAAGGATTGTATCTTTGTCGTTGTTGATCGACTGACAAAGTACACACATTTTTTTTGCCATATCCGCACACTATATAGCAGCACAGGTGGCCGAGCTGTTCTTTAGAGAGATCTTCAGGCTACATGGTCTTCCTAAGACCATCGTCAGTGACAAGGACAGTCGTTTCATGGGCAGGTTTTGGCAGGAGCTTTTCCGGTTGGTGGGGACGGAGTTGACGCCGAGCACCAGTTATCACACACAGACAGACAGGCAGACAGAGATAGTTAACAAGTGACTGGAGGGCTATTTGCATAACTATGTCAGTGGGTAGCAATGAGCATGGCTGAAGTGGCTGCATCTGGGGGAGTACTGCTACAACACTACACATCACATGTCCATTGGTATGTCACCATTCTTTGCCTTATATGGGTATCATCCTTTATCTTTTGCTGACGTGATGTTTGGTGATAGCAAGGCTCCTAGAGCCAAGATTTGGATCCAAGAGAGTTAGGATATCCTCCGAGCTCTCAAGGATAACATGGCTACAACGCAGAACCAACAAAAGCAGTATGTCGACAGGGGCCTGGTGGAGAGATAGTTTGAGGTAGGAGATATGGTCTACCTACGATTACAGCGATACCGACAGTCGTCACTGAAGCAGAAAGGGGCCGAGAAGCTCAAGCCCCGCTTTATGAGCCATACAGGGTGATACACAGGATTGGACAGGTTGCATATGAGTTGGAGCTACCCCAAGGCAACAAGATTCATAACGTTTTTCATGCATCATGCTTGAAGAAGGCATCGGGGCAGCAGGTGACAGTGACAGATGAGCTACCACCCATGGATGATGAGGGGCATTTGGTGTTGCCGCCGGAGGCTATTATTGATACCAGGGAGAGGCAGCTGCAAAGCAGGACGGTCCGAGAATTCTTGGTGAGGTGGAACAATTTGTCGGATGAGGATGCCACTTGGGAGAGTGAGAAAATCTTGCAACATCCATCACTTCAGTTGCTTGAGGACAAGCAACATTTTGTCGGGGGAGACTGTAATATTCCTAATTAGCCATGGCTAATTGGAATATTCGATTTTGCTCAATTTTTGCCTTCTATAGTTATTTATAAATAAAAAGTTGAGAAAAGGGGACATAACTCACTTTTAGAATAAAAGTCACTTCCTAGTAGCATAACGTTGTGACTTAAAGGGGAGCCAAGGGGGCCAAAGGGGGGGATGGAGAGATGGATCCCACACAGACACTTGGAGGGACTGCGCAGAAGGAAAGAAACACGTGGCAAGAGAGGAATTACGTTGGAGGAGGTGAGCCTTGTGATTGAGAAAGGAAAAGGCTATAAAAGAGAAAGAAGCCCCCTCATTTTGATCATTTGATTATGTGCATTGTGAGCTAGTCATTTCGACTTAAAGCACGCTGGTTGTTCAGCTAGTCTGCAGCACTGTTTAGTCTATGTTCGGAGATCTCACCCTTAGCCCCGGTGGACTTCGAGTGCCTGTTGGGGTAAGGTATTTCCATCAGTAATTTTGCAGTGGTTTCAGCAGCATTTTGGGCAGGAGGATTGAGCATCTTGGGATGACTGCGCAACACTGAGAGGGATGACGCAGTTCTTTCTGGCAGGAGTTTTGGATTGGGGTTTTGCAGGAGGATTTATGCTTGGGTGATTGAGCAGGGGACCAGCCCTTGCATATTGGAGGATTTTTGGCAGAGTTTCAGGCAGAGTTCTAGAGGGGTTTCTTCAGTGGCAGCGTAGAGCATTGAGGAACTACGTAGATCCCTAAGGGGGTGATTTTCGGAGGTCGGCCATTTCAGAAAAGCTTTCTGGGTTTCTCTGTGTTTCTTGAGTAGAGTCTGATTCCAGAGTTTCAGCCTTTTCTGAGGAGGGGAACAACCCCAAATCCTCATTTGATTTCCAGCAGCAGTAGTAACACGACAGTTTTCCAGCAGCTGGGACGCAGAGCAGTTTGAAGCCATTCTTTTGCTATTCTGAGTGTATTTCTTCACTTGCCTTGTGCAAGTCGAGGTGCCATCTTTCTGATCACCTCCTGTACTCATTCTATTGCTCAGTATAATAAAATGGCTTAGCATTTCTTGAGTATTTGTTTACGTTTCATGTATACGTTGTGGTTTGCTGCACTATTGTTATTTCATCTCTGTGAGTTTTTCGGCTATTATGCCACTTGTACGTTTTTCTGGTTGGGGTTTGCTGGTGTTTGAGAAATATTCTTGGAAAGGGATATTATAGAGACCTATTTCTTGTGACGATTTTTCATGATCCCTCTCGAGGATCTTGCCTCCTTTTAATCGGAGACGAGGGTTGAGCTAGCTGGCAAAGGATTGGTCCTCCCTCTTGATCGGGGATCAGTGCTGTTGTGTTCTCGTGTTCCCTGATTTCCTCTTCTACTTCATGAATCTCCCCTTCTTCCATTGTCTCTTCCTCAACTACTCCTTCTAGATCCTTCGCTTGAGGCTCCTGCAATTGCTCCAATTCCAAAGACTAAAGGACATCGAATGGATTTGCTGAGGTAGTTTTTCTGTTATTCATGTTCCCCTTTTTACTTCCACCCTTTTTTGGGTTTTCCATTTACTAGCTTGATCTTCTTGGCTGGATCAAGAGTTCTCTAGGGTTTTAGTCGCAACTTTCTTACAATCTCTCGCAAAATGCTCGTACTCATGGCATATTTTGTACTTGAATGGTATTTGCTCATGATGCAAAACCTGGCAATGTTTTCGGTTTCCCATAGTTAGGAGAACCTCAGCACAGATCTCGACACATGCAAACTGTCCTCCTTTGGGTTTTGCCTGATCAACATACTTTCCAACCCCATTCCCTATTGCCCTAAGGCAATCACCGCTCTAACAAGAGAGTGGAAGGCATGGAGGTTTTACCCACACTGGAATCGCAGTGGGAATATCTTCTACAGGGTCAAAGTCCAGAGTCCATCGATTGAGATACATTCTGTGACTTCCAAAGAAATATGGTCCGTTTTTGAATATAACTTCCTTGTCCTCCTTATATTCAAGCAGAAAGGTAAAAAAATTAAAATCCATTACCTACAACAAAAATCCCCAAATTACCTTTCATTTTGTCCTTCCAGTTCTTCTCTGCCCAGAACTCCATCGATTTGGGGGAGGGCCACATCCCAGTGAATTTACTGACTAAAGCCTGATCCACGTATGTGAGGGCCGATTTGCAAAACACCGGGGGAAGCAGAACTGAAGGAATCGAGTCCAACCTTCTCAAAAATTCGAGGGGCTCGTATTCGATCTTTGCTTCTACGAAAGGGAGGAGATTAGTGCTTGAAGGGTGACTGCCTCGTCAAGTGTTGGAGGGGGGGCTCCCTCAGGGGGAGCCATGGCTACCGAACGCAAGGGCTCGGCCAGATCTGGATCGTTGTGAAGCAAGGGTTTGCAAATTTGCTTACAAACTTATTGATTTTAGGAAGATTTTTTTTTGGCCAATTTTTAAGTCATGAAAAAGGTATAAAATTGTAAAAATCACAAAAAAATTGTGATAAAATCATAAAAATCGCAAGTCAATCCAAAAATTCTAGTCAACTAAAAAAATACATAAATATTCTTATTTTGAAAAAGTTCATAAATATTCATGTGCATCCATATGAATCCAAACTATTATACACAAATATGCAAAGTTTTTTTATATATATAGCAAGCGTTCATATAACCAAAATAGCATAGTGCAATCAATCTTTGAACAAAAAATACATCAACGAAGAGGTTCTAGATGACCTCTATAGTAAAAAAAATTCATGCTACAACAAGTACCAGCATATCATTAAAATAATTGCCTATATTGGGATCCTCATCATCAATATCATCCACTAAGCATTAAAATAAGATTGAAAAATCTTAACATGTGAAATCAAGATTTCGTTTCATTGATGGGTATATTTTTGCTAGGGTCATGAAAAAGGAATTCAACAATCAATGCCACTAACATTGAAGTATATAGAGGGCTTGGTGCTTTTAAATTAAATGTATGTTCCATACCCTCATATGATAGAATCTAATGGAAATGTTGCAATAAAGTTTGTTGGATTTTGAGTGGGATCTAAAATTCTACTTTCTCCATCTGAAATCCAGTGAGGTTGGAACCACTTTCAAACATCTTGAAACAATTAATGGTAATGATAAAAATTTAAAGAAGGGCCCCATGGTTGATTATTAGGCTTCCTCACTCATAAATGGTTGCTTTCAGGTAAAATTTAGGGTAGACGCCTCACCCTTATTGAGGGGGGTGCCCACAAGCACCACTTTTGGGGAAAAGCGACCCCCATTTGGGGAAACATGCACCCTTGTGTTTCCCTGAGAAAAGGTCGGCATGGGGAAAAGTTTCCCCAAGCATCCCCTTATCGTGAAAGTGTAGGAAACATTAGGAGCGTGCCCCCCACCCTCACGGATATGCCCTCGTGGATCACTTCTTTTTAATTTTGTCGATATTTTATCAATTTTAACGATTTCTTCGTTTTCAAACCTTTGTTTATTTTATCTTGATGCCAATTTCAACAATTTTCGTACATCTTGTCCATATGGCTATACAAACTTGTACGAATGCCCACATGAATGTACATCACTGGTATGTACTACTATACAAATCCATACCATTATATAAATATGTACTCTATGGCTTTGTTTGCTGATTGGATTGCCCTCTACATGAATCTCTACGTTCTCTTTCTCGATTCCTCAACATGCTCAACCATTCAAATGTTTAACTGTTTGTGTGTGAAATCTCTATCTTGACCTATCTTTATACTTTAATTAAGACCGAATCGTAATCCATTTTTGAGATTACTCCTAATCTAAATCATGCACATGCATGAAATACACATTTTAAACTCAACAACTAAATATAGACTTTTCACTAGAGTGAATTACAAGATACAATTACTTTCTGAAAATAGGAAATATCTCAAACTACTTCTCGCATGTTGATATTGAACCCATATAGATGTTCTTGTAGAGGCTATATTTCTCAACACTCCCTTTTAGAGGAAGAAATTATTCATCGATCCAAGTCTGCCTCTAAATGCCTCAAACTTCCATTTTGCCAAGGGCCTGGTCACAATATCAACTACCTACTGATAAGTGGGAATATACTAGAGCTTCACTGCCCCCTTTTGAACCTTGTCTTGTATGAAGTGATATCTAATCTGTGTGTGTTTGGACCTATCATGAAACACTGCATTCTCAAAGAGTTTGATACAACTCTGATTATCATAGTTAATGACTATTGTTTCCAACTCTTGATCAAACAATCATGCAAGTAACTCGCCAAGCCAGATGGCCTCACAAATAGTAGTACTAGTTGCAATGTATTTTGTCTTTGTTGAGCTAAGGGCTATACAAGTCTTCTTTCTGCTAAACCCAAGATATCATTGCTTCTCTCAAGCTAAAGCATAGCCATGAGGTGTTCTTGTTTGTTGCACCACCTACCCAATTTGAGTTTGGATACACCCGCAACTTTCACTTGAGCATCTCTAGGCTATCTCATACCATACTTCCTTGTGCCCCTCAAATACTTGAATGCATATTTTGCTGCTGCCTAATGCTCTCGCCTTGGCTCCACGATGAACTAACTTAAGATGTTTACAACAAAACACATATCTAGCTTGGTGTTGACCAAATACATTAAGAAACCTATCAATTGCTTGTACATTATGGGTTTCACCAACTTTGAATATGAGGTTGTCACCTTCAGATTAGTGATCATGGGTGTGGCCATAGGTTGGTAGTCCTCCATTAGAAACCTCTCCAAGATATCAATTACATACTCACCTTGCCCAAGGAAATTCTTCCCCGATCGCTTTCAAACCTCAAAACTCGAGAAGTAATGCATCATGCTAGTGTCCTTCATCTCGAACTCATTTGCCATGTCTGCTTTGCACGCTGTAATGAGCTTATTTGCACTCATTAGAAACAAGTTACCTACATACAACAACAAAATGAGCATACCAGTCTCAACAAATATGTAATGAAAGTTCATGTACTCACTTTAGCTCACCAAAACCTTAGCTATGGAAAACTAAGAAAACCCTAGCTGACACCAAGGAGCTACATCAAGCAAGCAACACAGCAGCATGTGCTCCAACACAAGATGTGTCCTCTTCTTCGTTTCAATAAGTGCAACCTAGGGATTCGCCAGGAAAGCCTAACCTTCTAGTCTCCATGGGATAAAACCCTAACTCTAGTATTCAAGATGCTCCAAAATCTGCAAGAAACCCTAGAAAATCAAAGATGAGAGAAACCCTAGAAATTAGTGTGTTCCTCTTAAGCACATCTCTAACATAAGATAATGAACAAGAATGAGAATGATGAAAGGACTCTTTGCTTCCCATCTCTATTTGAGAGGTTGGGGAGGCCAACAAACATATGTGGGCATAAATGCTTACAAGCAACCTACAAAGCCAATAAGTCTCACACATGTGTAGCACTACACATGCAAGGGTGCTCCATGAGATGTGGCGATTGCTACTTCTCCAAGTTTCCGAGGACTCCAACACTCCTTATAAACCACGTACTCTATAGGTCCACTCCCCCTGCGTGAGCACTGTTGCAACTCATGCATACCCAACTCGACTCCATGCCTCCATGCAAACATCCAAGCTAGCCCATGTTGTTTAGTGCTCAACACCCTCCTCCTGAATGCCAAACACTCCTCCAATGTAGGACATCCTTGAATCATGCAACCTCCTCCATCTGGTAAACATGTGAATGTCGCCATGCTGTTTGAATATCTTTACTGCTCCAAGGAAGAATGCCATGAAAGCATCCAATTGAGGTCAAGTGACCATTGAGTAAGCCATCTTCATTGTGTAAATCCATCATAGATAATTAGACACCACCTCAAATCTAATGAAGCACCCCAAACATGGTGTAAACACTTTTGGAGTAATCTCTTTATAAGGAGAGTGTTTTTACCCACACCTATCAACACCCTTTGCAACTCCATCAAACTTGTCATGTGCAAATTTATACCCGCTATAGTCATAGAATCAATCATTATCTCTTGAATAGAAATAGTCATTGATCCATCACAAGATGCTATCGCAACATCTCGAACCTTTGAACAACATTGGCCACCTATGGATTTGAAGGAACATATTTGTGGGTCATAAGCAACTTGCCAAACTCCAATACCTCTCAAGCCAACATCATGGATCAAAATCTTTGGACACCACATGATGAGCTGTTCAGAACATCTTGCAAAGATAATTACATCGACATATGAGACCAAGACAAATCATTCACATCTATCAAAGTAACAAAATAGAAATTTGCACAAGTCAACTTATTGATCCCAAGATACCAAGCTTGTGATATAGGTAACAACTCACATGAGAATCCCTCTCATGCGCTTCAAAACCTCCAACAATTGAAACTACTTGATCTAGGTCAACTCCCTCGTCTTGACAGAATCTCGAGGCAAGAGTAACATCATGGTGAATACCTTGCATCTGAGAGATTCCAACAACCTTGGCTTAGGACTCTACAATATTCCCATCAACTGCAACCATGGAATTAACCCCCAACAACATTCTTCCACAAGGGATCACGCCTCTTTCCTCAAGACAATTGGAAGGCTCATAGGTGGAAGAAACCAATGCAACATGGTTCATATATCTTGTAGGGGGTATACTCATCCTCATTAAAGATCTGGGTGCTCCCACATGCTCTTGAGCCTCCTAAAAACTATAAGAATCTTCTAGCCTCATTATTGGAGTATCGAATATACAAGTGCTACTAGCTTAGAAAGTAACTTGTAAAGGCCACCCTCTCTTGCCTCTCTGGCCAATGTTTCCATACTAGCTAGAGTGCAATCATTAATGGCACATTGATGACCTTCAAATACAACTCTCCACTTTACATTTTTCATATAAGAAATTGAGCCAAGATTCATCTTCAAACCAAGAACAAATAGAAGATCGCTCAAGTCAAGAACATAACCTTATGACGTCTAGAAGGAAATGGAACCGACTACTCTCACAGGATAAGTAACATCATCCCCAAGATCCACACTTTTGTGGCATGCCTCCCTCTTGCTCTTAAAACTTATTGAACAATGACTTGTCATATGTCTCGAAGATTCTTTGTCCATATAACATCCAACACTAGACATAATGTTATATGAAAAGGAAGAGGTTATGGAAAATGCAGTATTAGATTGAGGGATCCTCGACTACACTTGTACAACCCTAGTTGCAACTTCTTTTGCTCCCTTTTCCTTATTCTTCAATGGACACTAGTTGACATAATGTCCTATCTTGTGACAATGAAAACTCATCACCTTACTCAAGTCCTTTCTTGTATTTGTACCTTCTCTCTTCTTTTAGCATTTCTTACTATCCTTCTTTGTCTTGTTGACGAGACCAATCACATCTACTTCCCTTTGGTTCTTTCAACTATAATACAATATGAATTTTTTCTGCACAAGATGAATCCAAAGCTTTGCAAAGTTCGTTAAGGTCTTACGAGCACAAACACCTTGAACAAAAGGCATCTAGGAAGGAACAAGTCCAATCAAAGCGGAGGACACATGAATGACTGAAAGTTGGTTTCCCAAGAGCAATTGTCAAGAAACATGAGTTTTGAAACAACTCAATAAAAGCTCCAAAAATGTCCTTACTGGTCATTGTCACTAGAGATGTAATGATCCTTCACTAAATTCAGAATGTTTCTCCTATCCTTGGCTTCCTTCTTCCAATAGATGACCAATTGTGCTCGATCGTTGGCTTCTGGAATCATTTTCACAGCATGCTACCAAAAATTGGCTTCCTACAAAAGTAATTGAAGCTTGAGCTTTCAGGGATCAAAATTAGAAATCCTCTCAAATACTAAGAGTTGTCTTGCATATATTGAAACAATCCTGAAGACTGAAGTACATAAATCATTGATATAGGAAGTAGACAAAATTCTTTCTAGCGTCCAAGTGCTTTTTCCAAGAAACCTGGGTGTGAAACCCTAGTAACCTCAACAGGATCAAGCACCTCTCCTAGTTACACTAGAGCTGAAATGCCAAGTCTCTCTTACACCTAGAGCTATCTTAGTGACAAAATCTCTGATATCATGTATAAACTTTTTTGTATGAGGGCAATTAATGGAACTCAAAATTTCACTTCTTTCGTAGTGGTTTGAGGGCAATTAATGGAACTCAAAATTTCACTTCTTAGTAGTTTCCCAGATCTGAACCCTAAGATTTTTTCCATTAGGGCTGTTACAAAATAAATAAAAGAGCAACAACGACAGACAATATTCCACCACTTAACAACCCTACTTCACCCGGCAATTTCAAGAGAAACGATACTATGGTATACCTACAAGTTTCATCCCTCTAGGGCAATCTTATTGTGCATAAAATTGATCTAAAATTCAGTTTGACAGTTGTAAACACATCAGCTAGGGAAAACCAAGAAATCTGTCGTTGCAACGAAGGAGCTCCAACCTTCCAGTGTTACACTAGTATCCTCCAAGGCTAGACACTTCCCGTTCTTCTACATTTCAATAAGTACAACCTAGGGTTTCATCATAAAACCCTAATCTCCAAGACTCTAAGGGTGAAACCCTAGCTCTAGTATTAAATATGCTACAAAATCTCTAATAAATCCTAGCGATGTGAAGACAAGAGAGTATAAATGAAGATTCACAAGAGAGAGGAAGACTTGTGTGCTCCTCTTGGTCACGACTCACATCTCTACCACAAGACAATGAACGAGAATGAGAATGACATGACCCTCTTCTTCCTTTGTATATATGGAGGGTAAGGGAGGCTGACAAAATATTTGTGGTTCAAAACCCTTACAAGCAACCTACAAAGCCACAGGTAGGTTGACGCATGTGGGGCACTAGAATCCAAGGGTACAGATGTCAAGATCCCACTTCCAAGGTGATGTCGTACCCAAGCAAGTCTCAAATGCAAGGCCCCCTGCTAGTGGGATGTTACCAACACTCCTCATCCAAGCTTGACTCCAACAATCCTCATAAGTCATGTACTCTACTAGGTCCACTTCTCTTGCATGAGTACCGTGACCTGTCACAACTAAGGTGTCACCAAGTCAACTTCATGCCTCTATACAAGCTTCCAAACTAACACATGTTGCCTAGGGTTCAATGTCCTCCTTTTGTATGCCAAATGTTCTTTGTCCAATGCAAGGCGTTTTCCAAGTACGCAACCTCCTCCATGTGGCCAGTATGTAGAATGTCACCACACTATCCCAAGATTTCCAATTCTCCAATGAAGAACGTCATGCAGTCATCCAACTGAGGTCAATCAACCATTGAGTAAGCCATCTCCAATGTGTAAATCCATCACGGACCATCCAGCTGCTAATCATACACCATGTATGCCAAATCTAATGAAGCATGCCAAATATGGTGTAAACACTTTCAGAATAAACCAATATTTTCTTGATGGACAGTGATCATGGAGATGTAATGAATCCTAGATACTTGAATCAAACTTTTGAGATCAAAGCAAATTAAAACATAGTCAAGTGGAGGAACTTTGTAAGGAATAAGCATTGGGGTAATTAAGTGTTTTATGCTCTACCTATGCTTTGAAGATCATGCAGGTTACTGGACTGTTACACACAATACCTTTTGACAAAAACATCAATATGTCTCGGTGTGAAGTTTCAACTTGTAGCCAACATATATTTATGCTGCTTGATACAGATTAGGCATACCCCTGCATTTTTTTTTATGCATACCATTTGCTGCGTTTATGAAATGCTTTTGCATTCATGCATTTCCAATAGGCTGCTTGTACTTTTGAGTAATATGTCAATGGCAATCTAAAGTAAAGCTGGTGACAGAGGCTATTACGGATGCTAGCCTCTGATTGATTGCACTTGAAAGGGCTGATTGGCTATACATGTTTGTTATTCCATTTATGGCATAACAGATAAATTTTCAGCTGTCACCTCTGATAGAAGACCGACTGATGTTCAGCTTATTAATAATAAGACCAATGCTTATTACTGTTAGTTATTTTCTGTTAGCGGAAGTGATTAGTGTGATGTTTATGGTGAACTGAGATGCAGTGATATTTGTGGATATGAACAGTCAGCTGAGGAGCATCTAAGGCAGGTCGTGGACAATGCAAGTGAGAAAGCCTTTGCTGAGCTGCAAGGAAATCCTCAACAACTTGAAGTTGTTCAGAAAAGTAAGTAGTGATTAGTATTTTTTGAACTTGCTAGGTAATGACCACTACACTAAACGGGGAGTCATATGGAAAATAACATTTACTGAATTTTCCATTGGTTATTGGCAGGAAAGCAAGGAAATTCCATTCATACTTTCTTGTGAAATTACTGATAATACCCTTGGAGCTGCTATTTTTCTTTAGCAAGTTATTTTTTGTAGTTTTGCACTGGACATGCAATTTATATTTTGTCTTTTAGGTTTAGTTGATCCATTCTTCAGACCTTCTTTTGCTAATACAAAGAAGTGAAAAGTATATCGTTAGAATTGGGATGAAAATCAAATTCTTCTTGATTGACATTATGCATAATGACTTTTGTATCCTATATTCAAGCATTTCATAATATTTTAGTTTACAAGAAAATCAATTTTTGTATAAGTTCAGATTGTCACTTATTGGTGTTTGGATGCAGTGGCCGAGTCAGAGTCTGTATCATCCTGGCTTCAGGTCTACAACAAAGAATTTATTCATACACTGTCGTTTTCAGACCATGAAGCATTTGACCACCCTATTGCATGTAAGTTCTGGAGATAAGGTGTATATCATATATTACATCGCATGGTAGAGTTGTGGATTGCTAGGTTCCTTTCTATTTTGCTTTATTGTTATCAATAATTTATGAGTTCACTTAATTGAAGTGGCTGGTAATGGGTACAACAAGAGGATTTGAGAATTTTGGCAGCAATAAATAGTAAAGAGATACAATGGTATTAAATTATCTGTTCTTTTTGTGTTAATGTATTCATGACCGTTCCTGTTCTTATCAGGTCTTCTGGTTGTTTCTTCCAAAGATGAAAATCCTGTCAATAAATTTGTGGACCTCTTCAATACAGATCAACTTCCTTCTCTTTTAAATGAAGGTGCAATGGATCCAAAGATATTGAAGCATTATGTATTAATACACGACAATGAAGATGGACCTGCAGACAAGTACTAATCTCTGCAATGATTTTCGTTTCTGTAAAAGAATGTTTAATGTGCATTGGATCTGTATTTTGCAGTTTGGGTTGAAATCTGAATGTTTTCTCTGGTTTTTTTCTATATTATAATGGGTTTATATGTTAAAAGTAATGGGCTTGATTGAGACTAAAGTGCAGCCTGTTCCTTGTGTGAATGGATATTTTTGTCTTTTCAAGTGGAGAGTTTTTGTTTGAGCTTTCTTCCCTAAACTCAAGATATAAAGAAAGCATGTACATATTCCTGTATGTTTTGAAGTTAATCTTGGTAATGTATTCCTAATTGGAAATATTTGTTGCAGTGTTGCAGGACTTGCTGATTACTTGGCGAGTAAAATCTGAAATGTGTACTTGCAATGAAAATATTCTGAAATTTTCTTTTCTGTGAAAACTTGGCAGTGTTTAGAAAAATTGGATTTCTAGTCATATTTTCCTGATGATAAAATTGGTTGTCAGGGGTGAAAAATTATTTAAATTGTCATATTTTATTTAGACTGCGCTGGGTCAAAGTCTAAATAGACTGGGGTCCGAATGTAGAAAACTAGCTGGCTGTTTGTGATAATCAGCATAGAGGTGATAAAAATACATAAAGTAAAAAACAGATCTGGGGGCCACCGAGCTCTCCTTGCAGTATCTAATTACAATATAGCCAAAGCTGATTAGTACATCAATACATCCACTTAGCTCAGAAATTCAATCTCCTGTAGATTTAAAAAAGGTGCCAGGGGTTTTCTCATGAAGAAAAATCTTTTAAGAAGTGTAAGTTTTCCCTGAAAGCCTAGCACGCGACATTTAATTCCTAGCAGGTTACAGATCTACTGATTAGTTGCACAGTTAGGTTTCTAACACAATGAAAATCAGTTGAAGCAAAATATACCAATCTCAATTACGAAAAGATGGCACAACAGATTCTACCTGATCACAGTTCTTCATTAAATTATTCAGAACTTACTTGGGCTACCTTCCTGGGAAAACGGCCCAAGTAAGGAAATATATGCAACAACTGGATCTGGTCCAGATGATCAAGCCCTCCTTGTCTGACCTAGATCTCCTTGCTGCCCCATTCCTCAGATCCAACACTCACTAAGATGCCTCTTTTATCTTTTGCTGCTGTAAGGTGTGTCTTCTCCTTCTCCTTAGCCTTGCAGTTTTAACTTTACATTGAGCTAAATCCCTAACTCTAATTTCCAAATTAGTTGATGGTCGAGATTAGATCTCGCCTCACTTAAGATCAAGGGCTAAGATTAAAACATAATCACTAAAGTTCTTAAGTTTACTTTAGCTCAATAAGCTGACATAATAAGTATATGATTTTCCTAAGTCAGACTCAGGATAAGTTACTTTAGCATCTTGCTCACACTAGAGCAATTGTTCGAAGGAGATGGTGGGCGACTTCTGCATGCCTAGACACTTAGGCCTATATAGAAGTACATGCCGAAGTATAAACATCTTCACTTCCTCTTAGTGAGGGAGGTACTTCTGCCACCTAGAACTGACTTCAATCCTTGAACTGCATCTGCTGCCATGACCGCTTCCTCTGAACTAGAAGCCTTCCCTGCCATCTTATGTGGAAACATCCTTGAAGTCCTGTAAGGTCATCTCATACCAAGAGACCTTGACAGATTTGGAGGAATCTGTCGACTGCTCCTCCCCTCCTGAACCTAAAGGCTGACTCCCTTTGAGTTTCTCAAGCTTCAAAGCTTCTCTTTCCTTGTCTTCTGTTATTTCTCCTTCTCCTTGTGGCCCTTGTGCTAAATCCCAACACCCTTAGGGGACTTATTGGTTTATAGATCTGCAAAGATGTTCCTTGTGGGTCTATCTCATTCCTTTGGGGCATAGACTAAAATTAAGTACGCCACCAACCCCTTGATTGGTACAGTCTTCCTCTCTCCCACAGAGGGTTGACCTCTGCTAATCCCGTTGGCAAGTTTTGCTGGTACTATCCTTCGAACCATGCTATGCTAACCACCACTGGCTCATGCCTATCACGGTAGGTCCCTTGACTAGTGACTCTGCAGAATAATTTTTCAATGATCCTTTGTTCACTGAATGAAAGTAGTTACTTGACCATGCCCAATGCAACAATTTACTCGTGGCACGATCCTCTGCTCTGTGGCATCACTTATAGTGGATTTTATCTAGGCCAAAAATGTAGTGCATCAAATGAAGATCTTTCATTTCAAATTCAAATGCTAAATTCCTTTTACACTAGAGGATAAGAGGTTCTCCACCTGTCAAGAATAAGTCAACATATAATACTAAAATCAAAGGCATACTTTGTGTTGAAATGTGTAACTAGGTTCGATCTTCATAATGTCTAATGTAATCACGATTTTATGTATTTGATGAAAAAAGAAAAAAGAAATTTTATTATTATTGTTTTGAAGCATGGGTTTCATGCTCAAGGCTATTTTATTTATAGGTCAAGCACCCATTGAGTGCATCTAAGGCTTTGTCATAATGTCTAGGAGTCAATTGAGTCATTGTAATATGTAAGACCCTTTTGGGCATCTTGTATTATGTAAAAGAAATTTATTTGAGTCATAAAAGACCCTCCAAGACAAGTCAACCTAGCTACGACAAGTCGGCCTACGTGAAAGATCAAGTCGGCCTCATGGAGGCAATTTGTAGCCTTGGAAAGCCTATGTATAAGAGGCATTCGACCTCATTTGAAGGACACACACAGCACTTACAGAGAAGAAAGAAAAAAATCTCGAGTTTGCAAGAAGTCCTATAGCAAGCGAAGTTCAAGAAGGAAGCTAAAGTCGAGGGTTTTGGGTCTCTCTCTCTCTCTCATGTACAACAAAATATTGAAGTTGCTGGAGAAGTTGCTTGGATTGAAGTTGCTGGGAAATTGCTGGGGTCGAAGTTGTTGGAAAAGTTGTTGGGAAATTGTTGGGGTCGAAGTTGCTAGAAAAGTTGCTGGGGTCAAAGTTGTTGGAAGGTCGAAGTTTGTTGTTGTAAGCTATGCTCATTAAGAAGGAAGGTTGACTTGGTCTTGGAGGGGTCTTTGTCAAAGGTCATAGGTCTTGAAATTCGTCATCTGAACATTCTATAAGAAGAGAAGAATCCTTTTGGGTTTTCCTCTTAAGAGGGGAGGTTTTGGCCCTAGCTAGCATCCTACATTTTGTGTCCTCTTGTCTCATTGATCTTTATTGTTTGGTAGCTGTTTGATGATAAAGAACACAATAATAATCAAGTGAAAGAAGAAGCTAATAACAAGTACAAGTAAAATAAAAGAACATCACAAGCAATTATCAAAGTAAGAGAAATCACCTAATCTAGCTGCCACTAGATTTCTCAACACTTTGGACCGTTTTGATGTAGAGGTTTGGATCAACATTGCTTTTGGTAAAACCAAGCTTCGTCAAGAAGTTATCAATGCGAGCATGCCAGGCTCTTGGGGCTTGCTTCAATCCATAGAGAGCTTTATTTAGTCTACACACATGAATTTTTCTGTCATGTACTTCGAAGCCTTGTGGTTGCTCCACAAATACTTCTTCCTTGAGGAAGCCATGCAGAAAAGTAGTTTTTAGATCCATTTGGTGAAGAGTCCATCCCTGGCTAGCAACTAGAGCCACGATAGATTGGATGGTAGTATATCAAGCAACAGGTGCAAAAATCTCATCATTGTCTATTCCCTCTTTTTGAGAGTAACCTCTAGCCACAAATCTAGCATTATATTTTTTAGTAGTTCCATACGCCCCGTGTTTAATTTTGAACATCCATTTAGAAGTCACAACAAACTTACTTTGGGGTCTTGGAACTGTTTCCCATGCATCATTATGTATGATGGACTGATATTCTCGAACCATTGCATCTTTCCATGCTTGATTTTGCACTGCTTCTTCAAAAGTGCATGGTTTGGCCCAATAATGTTGCTCATGGCTACAACGTATCCCTGGAACCGACATGGTTTCTTGCTTTCTGAGAAGGTTCCTATGGAGGTTGCATGTCTATCAACATCTTGTAGAGTGTCACGAAGCCATAATGGTCTCTTTCAAGTAGGAGGATCACATGGTGGAGGATCCAAGGGCTCCATGGGTTCATCGATTCATCAACAAGATCAGGCTCAGGGTCAAGATTTTCTTGAGCATCCAAGGCACAATCTTGACTTTCAACATTAGCAGGAGGAGGAGTGTCTCTTGCCTTTCCAAGCGCTGCATTTTCATCAAATATTACATCCCTGCTAAACTCTATAGTTTTTTGACCAAGAACATATATTCTGTAAGCTTTAGAATTTTCACAATAACTGACAAATGAACCTTTCTTACGTGAAGCTTCCAGCTCGTTCCTCTTCTCCTTTGGCACATGAAAGTAGATAGGGCAGCCAAAGATCCTCAAGTGCCCAACCTTGGGTTTTCACCAGTGAAGACTTCTTCAGGAGTTTTGTTGTTTAAGGCTCGGTGTGGAGATCTATTTTGGATGTAGACAACAGTGATAACAGCTTCTCCCCATAGAAACTTTGGTAGCTTCTGATCATGTAACATAGCTTTGACTGCTTCCAATTTGTCCCAAACTTGGCTTTTTTCACATGTTTTTCTCCAATTACCCCAATTTACCCAATAAAATTGAATAATGGTTTTCCTTCTTTACAAATGACTATAGCCTACGGGGTTGGATATGCTACTTTGTCTCCCCTTGGGCAAATTAATTAGAAGAGGACATTACAGATTAAATGCACTGAATGCCAATAGCATTTCACTTTACTGGTCCTTACATTACACTATTTAAACCTCTTTCCTGTTAGCTCCAAATGTCTTAATAAGAGCACTGTGCCTTGTTTTTTTCAGCAAATTTATGGCATTAGTTTCATCTCATGTTGCTCTTGTGCAATCACAAAGAAACATAACAACACAATAAATAATAATGAGAGTTCTTATCCATACTGATTTGGTAATGAAGTCTTCACAGATGTCTGCTCTTGCTGGCTACTATGAGAGCAACCTCTATTCCCTGTCCTTGTCAGAGTCACCATTAACCGAATATCATATCGATTTCTCATCTCATTATTCATTCAGGATCACTAGGAGAATTCATAAGCAATAAATATGGTAACATTAAATCCTAGGTTTATCTAAAGGATATGTCATTAAGGATGCCAGTGAGAACATATATAATGATATTGTGCATTTACAATACTAGTATGGATTCCAACCACCTTCAAAAAACTAGTACCTTACTAGTAAGTATGCCACCAATGAGTACATAATTACCCACTGTAATGAAGCTGAGATTCAAGGGAGATGTCCTTGATAGTATACTCATCCTATATGTATCGGAGCTTTACTATCTAACCTGTTTGGATGCCAATACATATGTCACATAAAACTGTATAAAACTGGATACTTATAGAAGATGCTGACTTAGAAGCCATCTTACGTGAACTAACGAAAATAGATTATATCACCTTCTACAAGCTGTGGTCCCATGTCAAGGAAGTAGCATGTAGCCCTATATTCTAATATATATCATTTCAAATAAATCATGTGAACTTGTCTCTAGCTTTCCAAGATCCATTTCATATGTTAGTAATGAGCATGGGGATTATTCCATAATTGTTTTTCAAAACTAGGAGTTCATGGTTGTATATCTTATGTGCAGAGCAAATGAAATACTATTGGAAATGAAGGGAACTTTTGGACCACATGATTGTAGGCTGTTATGTATTAATTCTTCACAATCAAATGAAGAGATCTTACCAGAAGATATCTGGACTCCTTTTGTTTCATCATCTTTGGTATTTTTACCTTCTGTGCATAGCATATATTATTTCTGCTTGATCATCTAGACGTTGTTCATAATCTCAGGTTTATGTGAAATGCATGGATTTGATGAGAATAATATTCTTGCAGGCAGACAATTCATCATCTGACCATGTTCTAGGCCGCTGTTTCAACAGAAATGACTTGGAACAGGTAAAGAGCTATTTGTGATTTATTTGTATAAAAAATATCTCTTTTCTCCAGAATAGTGATCCTCCCTTGAGAGCTAGTGTTTTGACTGGATTTGAATGTTATTAAATATAAATCCCCGAGTAGAACAGCTGAACTAGCTTGTGATATACAAGGAAATATAATAAGGCTTTTATCTATAGAGGTCCGAGTAAAGATTATTATTGTAATAAACAATTGTTTATTTTTGGCTGAAACAGTTATAATTTGTATTAAAAGATGCCGGCAGCCAGATAACGCACCAAGTTAATACAAAGCAAAATTTATTATTTAACAGGTCCAAAATCAGGCTTTCAAAGGTCCCGCAGTTTCAAAATATCTGCCTATTAGCTGACCTGTTCTTAGTACATACATTCATAGGTATATAGCTGTAAAGCCAACTGGTATAGACCCTAACAAACTGGGTTTATGTAAAAGAATGCACCCACTTGGACATCTGTAAAAGAATGCCCCCACTAAGGGCATCCTGTTTGTTGTCAGTTTGAAGATTGTACTCCGTATCAGCATTTCAAATCTGGATTGCTTGTGCTTGTTGAACAGTCTCCTCATCTTTTACCTTGGGTGGCATAGAACTGATAGATACATTTGGAGGGGTGGCCAAAGATTGCAAGCTCTCGTAGTAGGGGCCAATACTCTAGTTCGTAAAGCATGCTACAGTTTGCTTTCAATCTCTCAATTTCCCTGCTTTGGTGGGCTACAATCTCTGAAATCTTTGCATTCCCTGATCACCAACTATCATTTTAACTGGTTGTTCTGCTACTGAAATGGGAGAGAGCTACCTGAATATCCTCTAGCCTCTAGGTGATGATTGCTTCTCCATTTAGCTCGGTGCAAGTCTGAGATTTCACAAAGGATGTAGTGACCAATGTGATTATGGCCTGCCATTCTTGTGCAAAACCAGCAACTCCAGGATGAGACAATTCCTGCTCTTAAATCAGGCCGAATTTCAAAACCAGTGGAAGCAATTGCGAAAATTCCCAACCCTAGGTGACTGCTGTCCCTATGATCTCAATTAAATAGATAAATTGCTGAATTTAATTAATGCAGAAATTAATTTCAGATCATAGCATCAATCATACAACAGCTGAAAAACAGTGTTTCACAGGGACATGTCCCCTAGTGTGGGGACATGTCCCCTAGTGTGAGGACGTGCTTCCCATGTTTCCCACGCTCCCGGGATGGGGGGATGCTTGGGGAAATGTTGCCCCACATCCCCCTTTTGTGGAAACACGGGGAAACGCAGGGGAAAATGTTTCCCCAATGTGGGGTACACTTTTTCTCAAAAGAGGTGCTTGTGGGTGCCCCTCTCGAAAAGGGCTGGTCATCTGCACCTGAATTTTTCCTGAAAACAACAATTTATGAGTGAGGAAACCTAATGGTTAACCCTAAGGCCCTAGTTTACTTAATTTGTCAACATTACCATTTTTGTTTCAAGATGTTTGAGAGTGTTTCCAACCTCATTGGATTTCACTTGGAGAATGTAGAATTTTAGATTCCACTCAAAATCCAGCAGACTTAGTTGCAATGTTTCCACTGGATTCTACCATGTATGAAGGTATGGAACTAGCATATAATCAAGAGCAAGGTTACTTGGGAGCAGGCGCAGAAGCGGGGAGCGACATTTCCAAAAGCTCCTGGTTTGGGAGCTAATCGGGAGTTAATTTTTATATAATATATATTTTTATATATTTTGATGCATATATGTCAACAAAAACATGTAGAATGATGAATTAGATATAAAAAACATAAAACACTGATTGAACCATATAACATCAATCATCTAGAAGGTATAATCTTCATCATCTAGAAGTTATAATCTTCATCAACCACGCTCACAAGTTAGTATCATACAACATATCGAGTCTCATGATTCATCAATATTAAAGTTCAAGCTTTCATAATTCGATATATAACATTTATCATCATTGATCACAAAAGTTGTAACTTGTACTTGTAACCATTACCATTACCAAGTAACCAAACGATAACAAAGAATATCTAACATGAAATGAAATGTTTTAACTTTCAACTTTCACGAAGCATCATATTCATAATTCATTACCAATAAGTTATAAATGCCAACTTCAAACTTCAAACTTAAATTGTCATATATTGTTTACAAAAAATACCATAATAAATATGAAAGAGTCAATAGTTATAAAAAGTACTAGAAACTAGAAAAGACAAGTAAATCTATTATCTACTGCTTGACCGTCTTGCCACTAGAAATTTCTAATTTCTTGTCAAGTGCTTTATTGAGAGTCTCCTCCTGCATTGTTGAACGACCTTGGTGCTCCTGATTAAATACAAGTTCCATACCCTAGTAATCTAGGTTCTTTTGATTATTGGGAGTCTCCCACGCATAGAGGGCTTGGCGCTCTTGATTAAATACAAGTTACATACGCTAGTACATGACAAAATCCGATGGAAATGTTGCAATCCCCCCAATCTTGAAATTCTGAAAAATGATAAGTTTGTTGGATTTTGAGAGAGATCTAAAATTCTACTTTTTGCATATGAAATCCAATGAGGTTAGAACCACTCTCAAACATACTTAAGGAGATTTTACTTCAAGAATTTAACATTACCATGAATTGCATATCAACACTAGGGCTAAATTCTTGTTTCCAATCTTCAATAGCCCCCTCTATCACTCCTAAATTGGTAGGGAGCAGAATTTTTCTTAGGGAGCGCGCTCCTGAAATTCCCTCCTACGGGGAGTGAATTTTGGGAGCGCGCTCCCAGGTTCGCTCCTGATGCAGTCCTGCCCGGAGCGCGCTTCGGGAGTGAGTTCGAGGGGGGTGGGGGGGGTGCTCTCCCCCACAACCTTGATTAAGAGCACCAAGCCCTCTATGTACCTCGATGTTGGTGGCATTGATTGTTGAACTCCTTTCTCTTGACTTAAGTAAAAATTACCCATCGCTCAAAAAAATAATTGATTGGAGATGTTGAGCTTTTTGATCTTATTTTAATGCTTAGAGGGTGATATTGATGATGAGGATTCCAATATAAGCAATGATTTTGATGATATGTTGGTATTTTGTTGTAGCTTGATTTTTTTTGGACTATAAAGATCAGCTACAACCTCTTTGGTGGTGTATTTTTTGTTCAAAGATGGATTGCACTTGGTGCTTTTCTAGTTATATGCACCCTTGCTATATATAAAAGAAAATTTGCATATTTGTGTATAATGGTTTGGATTCAAATTTCATATTGATGCACATGAATACTTATGTATTTTCTAGTTGAGCACCTTTTTGGTTTGGTTTGTTTCTTCGGTTTCCAAAATGGGGTTGACTAGCTTAGTGATCGGTCTGGTTTTGATAACATTGGTTCATTGTCAGCCCATCCGGCTAGGCTGCGTGATGGACATCCAACACTAAAAGGTGTTTTCCAACCAATATAGGGGCCTTACCCTTGTTCGAAACTCGATTTACATGTCTAGCAAGGCTTGTGGGTGGTTGTGCTAGGCTCGGGAGTATAATGCCAGTCCCATTGAATCGATCGTAGGTCTCCTTAGTGATAGGTAGCAAGTCTACTGATTCACTTGATTAAAAAAAACATTGGTTCATTCCCGTTGTTCATTTTTAGTTTTTAACCCTCTCAATTGATCAATTATTAATAATACCGTTTTATTTTATCTTCTTTATGCCTTTTTAAAATCCTAATCCACTAAAATCCTAATTGGATTTTGTGATGTATGGTTGCGATTAAATTTAGTCAAAGTCATTAATGCCTTAAATAAACTTTACTAGACTTTATTGAAAAACTTTAGATATTTCACTTTATTCTAAGTAAATTAATAGAATTAGTGACTACTTCTTCGAAGTTGTTACCAATGACATATCTTGAACCACTTTGCACATGTTCAGACGAAAACATGTATAAGAAATTCTTGTTTCAGATTCACTTCTCAACAATCCTTATTAGCGAGGAATGAACTTTGCTCGAATCAAATTTAGTCTCTAAATGATTCAAACTTCCCTTTTGCTAAAGTTTTGGTTAGAATATCAACTATCTATTCGCTCACATGTGTGACCTTTAGCTATTTTTGGTGCTCAGAAAATCAATTCAGCCTTAGTCTCCACTCGATCCTCCTTATGGAATTTCTTGTCACTGTTGCAACACTTCTTTTCTCTTCAACCCTAAAATAACACTCACTCTTGTTATGTCTTTCTCCTCTACTTAGCCTTGCCTTTATAATTACCCATTGAGCTAAATGCCTCACTTTAATCTTCAAAGTGAGGGATGACTAGCATTAAGTCCTAAACAACTTGAGATCAATGGTTGGCATTGAAACAAATTCAAGAAAGTAAATTAATTTACTTTTCCTTAGTTTCTTTAGCTCAATAACTAACATGATTAATTATGTGCTTTTCCTAAGTTAGAGTTAGGCTTGTTACCCACCATTTTGTGGGTGATATCCCTAGGAGAATTTATTTTTTTCCAAGATGGTCCTCAGTTGGTAGCCAACAACCCATTGCAACCACCAGCTAGCTCATTTGCCATTTCTCCGCCACCTGAGCCAGTGATGTGATCCCTCGCCCATCTGCCATGATCGTATGTTTGAAGGTGGGCCTCCTGAACCTAAAGGGATGCCTTGTCATTTGGTAATTGAGTATTGTAGTTTGCTTATCATGGACACTTCTGGGCATGGTTTAATAGGGGGATTAGACCAAAATAATGGGTTAGGTCTGTGCCCTCGTCTCCTAGACCCCTTTTTGATATTAACCTTCTATTCTAGGCTGTGGGATCTATTTTGCTGACCATTTGGCTTTAGGAATGGTTTTTCATGGGAAGCCTCGATTTTTGTTGCGTGGTCCCACTCTCTCATTTGCCTATATTACCCTCTTTCCACTCATTATTACCCCATTCATCACTTAACCCACTTGGGTTTACATTCCTCCACTATGTCCACATAGGGTTAGCTCGCCCCTTCCCCTTGCCCAAACCTTGGATCAGGCTTGGAATGATGCCCGAAGGTTGATGCAGCTAAAAATAAAGATAAAGGCATATTTGGCCACATTCAATAGGAAAATGTACCACAAAATGGAAAAGATGGTCGTGACAAACACATTTACCACGTGGACAAAACCGAAACATGAGCTCTACCCCATCATCATGGCCATCACCTTGGTTCCTACAGGTTCTATAAACCTCCATCATCATAAAGGAACCCATGATTGCCCCAACCCCTAGTAGGCAATGAATCGCCCTACCTTAAAAAGGGCTATTCACTACTATATCTTATGCATCACGCTCTTACCCCTTGATCCCCAAGCAATTAATCAAAGAAAAATTACAAAAGGGCAAAAGACATATAAAGAAGGGTGGAAAAATCAAGGTCGGGGCACTTCATGTACCACGATTGCTCCCTCCTTTACATTATAAACCCATTTGTGAGCATCCCTTTTATTAACTACCCTTGTACCCCTGCATGTGGCCCGGGGCTGCCCCTTCTCATTCCCTACTTCATTCACCTACTTGTCACATGCCACCACCTTTTGAAGGATGTACCTTGAATATATTATGCCCTTTAGAAGTAGAAACCACCTATAGGATTCTTGGTTAACCCCATTTGGAGTTTAGGAGACATTGGCACATCCAGAAGCCCATTATGGAAGGGTAGGCCATTATGAAGTCCCAACTTGTCAGCCATGATTGATAAAGCTCCTTTACTCGATTTCTGTAATAACTTGTTGTACAGGAAGGCTAGGGGACGCATTGGATCTTATGCAGGATTGCAGATGGTCTCCATCTTGTGTTTGGTCTCCCTATACGGGGTCCTAATCCTCCAGAGGGCTACATTGGCACATGTAGGGTGTGCATTGAGAGCCTCGGGCCTCCACAGCAGTAGAAAACACTCCACGGATCCCCGAGGATGGTCAGAGATGCTAGAGATACTCCCATTGGACGAGAATGATGCACCTGGTTCGCCTTTGCCCAGCCAACCCTAGAGATGTACCATGCACTTGGTAGCTGACCTACGACTTGTAGGATGATGTGGCATCCCTTGTTGATTTCTGTAGCTTAGGAGGTACTCCAAGCCCTAGGGTTCAGGGTTTGGAGAGCAAAGCGCCACAAGGGTCACTTGTGGGCTTGGAACTCAAGGATGGGGTTTTGCACCCAATCGTGCTTGGGACAATTTTGGAGGAACACTTCTACATGTGATGGCATGAGACAATAGAGGGCAGAAAGACGAATCTAGCGCTTGAGAATCGTCGAATTCTGAGTTGTAGAAGTGGAGAAATGAATCTTTGAAGTTGACAAATTAATTATTGGTTTTCAAGTCATGTAGGCTTGATGTAAATCACTCCAATAGAAGGGTCTCTTCACTATTTCATTGGAGCCCCTCTTTAGGCTATAGAAAAGAGGGTGAGATGATGTGTTTTAATGCATCCAAGTGTGCAACGTCCTCCAAGAGATAGCTCTGAAATCAGATGCCCTAGCTGCAACAAGAAAGGGTCAAGGAACAACGTGGAAGAGGTCTGCTACAGGAGGCCGAGGTGCAGAGAAGTGCAGATCTGATATTGGGTGGCTGTCTTAGGGCTGAGACAGATCCGAGAGGCTGTTTCTAGGGCCGAGAGTGCAGGTTGCTAGGCCGAGTACATGAGAAAAACACTGGTAATTGGTTGACTATGTGGTTACATTTTGGAGGAGGCTGAAAGCTACAACAAGCAGCTGGAGGTATTCTAGGGTTGTGTTGAGGTGGACAGAACCTTAAGAGGACAACGTGGCATAGGAGGAGCCTCTCCAAGGTAGCCTGCAACCCTTGAGGCCTAGTTATGTTGAATGTGTGTTGGGTTAAAGGCTGCTGTACATGCCCTAACCAGAATTGCAAGAGAAACAATGCAAATAGTGGTGACAATAGTGCTTTTGTGGAGGATTGTTGGGTCAAAGTGTTTACCATAATTGGATCGTGACATAGTAGCCTGTTGTTGCCATGTGGAGGATCTTCAAAGGAGGTGAAGAGTCTTCCTGGGCGCAGAATTGACAGTGACGTGATTGGGTACCATTGATCTGATTAGAGGGCAGTGTGTTGGCTACCCAAAGTAGCCCTAGAGCAACAGACAAGAAGGACATTGTTGGTGCATGATTGGGTGAAGATTGCAACCTTATGAGTAGCTCTTTGATGGATGAACGAGGCTACTAGAAGGCAGATTGGAGCTCAAGTATTGGCCAACCAAGAGAGTAGTTTGATGAGGCCGTGTACATGCAACTGAAGTGACTTGGAACATTGTTAGGTGGCAACCCTCTTGGAGTCTCGATGTGTAGTAGCATTGATGGACTAAGAGGCACTACTAGTGAGTAGTACGGGAGAAAAGGATCGGCAAGACAAGATACGACATCGAAGTTTCAACAAAATTTTCCATTGTATCTTGTATACCATAGACTGTTGTATTATTCAGATTTGGTTTAATATAACAAAGATTGGGATTGTACATATTGTACAATTTTGTTAAAAACCGTGGATATTTGTGCATATGTGATTCACTGCTTTATATTTCTGTTGTGCAAAGTAGTTTATGGTTGAGATTCTTGATTTGGTTGCGTCAATGAGTTTAAGACTCTAACCTAGACCCAAGGTCGTGGAAATTCAACATGGTATCAGAGCGTGTCTAAGCTACTTTGGAAGTAAGTAAATCAGAGTTGTGCGCAACGAAGTACATCATGAGAGGGAGTTGGTCGCATTGTAATTTGTAAGTGATGGGCTCACTATAATGTCGAAGTTGTAGGCAGGTCATCAGTATGAGCACAGGTTGGAGGGGTTGTCCAACTATAGTCCTTGGAAGGAAAGGATCAAGTTGGTCTTGCAAGTCAGCAGGCTGTGGGAGTTCGTCGAGAAAGAGATCAAGAAGCCAAACGACCCTAAGGAGTTGGAAATATATGAAGATTTGGATGCGAGGACGAGATTGATCATCCTAGATGGTGTGATGGATGCCCTAGTACCTCATTTGTTCGGGAAGAATAATGCACATGAGATGTGGATGGATCTTCAGAATTTGTTCCAGAATAAGAACGAGAACCAAGTACTAGTATTGGAGGATAAGTTGAAGTCCACCAAGATGATAAAGGGTGAAAGCGTGACCTCTTACCTGACGAAATTGTCTCAGGTCAAAGATGAGCTTGCTGCCATTGGTGTGTCTACCTCAGATGGAGATATGGTAAGGATTGCCTTGAAAGGGTTCACCGAGGATTGGAAGCCCTTCATCAAAGGGATCGTTGCCAGAGAGAAGCTGCCAGACTAGGATAGGCTGTGGGATGACTTCATTCAGGAAGAGTTGCGGGATGAGGATCTTCATCCAAAGAAGAAGGCTTCAGATGATGACATTGCACTTGCAGCGTGAATGAAGGGTAAGCAAAAGAAGGAATTCAGTAAAGTCAAGTGTTTCAACTGTGGCGAGATGGGTCAATTTTTGTCGAGATGTCCAATGAAGAAGAAGGGAAATGATGAAAATAAGAAAGGAAAGCAGGTTGTCGGTGTTGCCACCTAAGCTGAGATAGATGATCTCTCTAGGAGATTGGAAGAGGACTTTTCTATGATTTCTCATTTCTCGCTGGGTACTGTCAATGAGGATGGATGGTACGTGGAGAGTGGTGCAACGAAGCATATGACAAGTCACAAGAGGTTTTTGAGATTCTAGTTGAATGGGACTCAAAGTTGCACATGGTGTTGGGCGACAAGAGTCAGTTGGAGATCCGAGGATTTGGGGTTACGCCATTCAGGAAGGAGACAAGACGTGTGATGCGGTCGAGGATGTATTGTTTGTACCAGGACTTGGATATAGCGTGATTTCCGTTTTGATGATCGAGAGGAAAGGGTTTGAGGTCTTATTTCAGGATGGGAAGGCAAGACTCAGGCCTACAGGCTCTAAGTCTGATGGGATTGTACTCAGAGTTAGAGAACTTGGGCTCTACAGGTTGATGGGCAAGCCTGTGGATCATGGAAAGGAGGAGGTGGAGCAGGTTTAGGATCCAGAGAAGGAGCAGGTGCAGGCTTAAGAGGAGTAGGTACAGGTTCTTGAGAAAAAGGTACACCTTCCCGAGAAGGTCCAGGTTCTAGAGACTCAGAGGGAGTCTAGTTCGAGAAGGAACTTGCAGATTCAGAGGGAGACTACAACCTAAGAAAAGCATGTGGTTAGTGGGGAGCAAGGGTGCTCCTACAACTGCCAAGAAGGAATCACGAACAGAGCTGAAGACATTACAGGATAAGAAGCAGCAGGATGCTTCCAGTGATAGTGACACTTTCGAGAAGGGCATAGTTCATCGTACAGGGATTTCTACGATTGTGAGCGCCAAGAGTTGGGCAAGTGTTGCGAGTAGCAATGATGAGTTATTTCCTAGTCTTGGAGGCACCTCCCTCGCAAAGAGGGAGCGTTGATATGTGTTCATCTTGGGAGGTACTCCAAGCCCTAGGGTTCAAGGTTTGGACTTTGGAGAGCAAAGCGCCACAAGGGTCACTTGTGGGCTTGGAACCCAAGGATGGTGTTTTGCACGCAATTTTGTTTGGGGCAATTCTAGAGGCACATGGCATGAGACTATAGAGGGCAGAAAGACGAATCTAACGCTTCGAGAATCGTCAAATTCCGAGTTGTAGAAGTGGAAAAATGAATTTTTGAAGTTAACAAATTAATTATTGGTTTTCAAGTCATGTAGGCTTGATGTAAATCACTCCAATAAAAGGGTCTCTTCACTAATTCGTTGGAGCCCCTCTTTAGGCTATAAAAAAAGGGTGAGATGATGTGTTTTAATGCATCCAAGTGTGCAATGTCCTCTACGAGATATTTCTGAAATCAAATGCCCTAGCTGCAATAAGAAAGGGTCAAGGAACATCGTGGAAGAGGTCTGCTACATGTGGCCGAGGTGCAGAGAAGTGCGGATCTGATATTGGGTGACTGCCTTAGGGCTGAGATAGATCCGAGAGGCTGTTTCTAGGGCCGAGAGGCAGGCTGCTAGGCCGAGTAGAGGAGCAAAAGCACTGGTAATTGGGTGACTGTTTGGGCACATTTTGGAGGAGGCCAAAAGCTACAACAAGCTGTTGTGCTAGGCCTCAGGCCATAGCAAGCAGCTGGAGGTATTCTAGGGCCGCGTTGAGGTGGACAGAACCTTAAGAGCTGCAACCCTTGAGGCCTAGTTGTGCTGACTTTTTGTTGGGTTAAAGGTTGCTGTACATGCCCTAACCAGAATTGCAGGGGCAACAGTGCAAACAATGGTGAGAACAATGTTTTTGTGGAGGATTGTTGGGTCAAAGTGTTTACCATAATTGGATCATGAGATAGCAGCCTGTTGGTGCCTTGTGGAGGATCTTCCGAGGAGTTGAAGAGTCTTCCTAGGAGCAAAATTGACAGTGACACGATTGGGTACCATTGATCTGATTAGAGGGTAGTGTGTTGGCTACCCAAAGTAGCCCTAGAGCAGCAGACAAGAAGGACATTGTTGGTGCATGATTAGGTGAAGATTGCAACCTTATTAGTAGCTCTTTGATGGACGAAAGAGGCAACTAGAAGGCAGATTGGAGCTCAGGTATTGGCCAACCTAGAGAGCGGTTTGATGAGGCTGTGTACATGCAACCGAAGTGACTTGCAACATTGTTAGGTGTACATGCAATAGAAGTGACTTGCAACATTGTTAGGTGGCACCCCTCTTGGAGTCTCGATGTGTAGTAGCCTTGATGGACTAAGGCACTACTAGTGAGCTGTACGGGAGAAAAGGATCGGAAGGACAAGATACAACATCGAAGTTGCGATGAAGTTTGTCATTGTATCTTGTATACCATAGACTGTTGTATTATTCAAATTTGGTTTAATATAATGAAGATTGGGATTGTACATATTGTACATTTTTGTTAAAACCATGTATATTTGTGCATATGTGATTTACTGCTTTATATTTCCGCTGTGCAAAGTAGTTTATGGTTGAGATTCTTGGTTTGGTAGCATCAGTGATTTTAAGACTCTAACCTAGACCCAAGGTCGTGGAAATTCAACATCCCATACAAAAATCATCAGAGCCCTTGCAAACGATTTACAGGCATCCTCGACTCAGTTGGAGACCCATGAGGTTATTATTGTGCCCCCACACCCATTGGGAGCACCAAAGGTTTATTGCCTTGGAGAACAAGGGGCCAACCCCTTTCCATTACTTTTGAGGGTCCTACTCTTCATTATGGCACCCGTGGACCTCATTTGGCCTCTTAGAGGGCCCTGCGACATGCATAGATTATTATTTGACCTCTTGAGAGGCTTATTCTTTCATTTATGAGATAGTTTGGTGGGCTTGTCACCAAAAGTTAGATGATTAGAACATTATTTTGTTTTTGGAGCTTATGTAGGTCAAGGAGGCTAATTCGAACTCCTCATTAGTGTATAAATACAAGTGAGATGAGTTCATTTTCTCATCATCACTTTGGATTGGATCTTTTCTCTCTCTTGGGAATTGCACATTTTTTCTAGAGGATGAATTGGAGCTTTACAAATGAATTTTGATGTGTGGATATTGGTCTATCTTCTCTTGGAGCTTATCTTTTACCAATTGTGGATGGTTGGATATATTTTGTTACATGTAAGTACATGCTTTTAATGTCATTCTTGTTTTACTTTGTCATATACATTGGACTGAGATTTTTGACATTTCTAGGGCTAATTGCTACATGCATTTATTGCTTAAAATTGTGGAATTTTGTCTCTATTATAGCATCTCTCAATGTCTGGGCCATGTAAAGTGAATGAAATCTCCTAGGGGTAATTCTATCGACGAGTTGAACTTGATATTGATAAGCCATTTCCGTTACACATGAATTATAAAAGCTGCAAGATTGCTTCTCCCTGGCCTAGAAGGGTAGCGAAGTGGTCTTGAGGCCTCCTTGACTGGGAACCAAAGATCCTCAATCATATTCATCATAGACTCCATTCTCTCAAGACTAAGGCACTGATCTACCAAGAGGTGGTCACCTAAAAACATATATTTTTCACTTTTCTCTAGGTCTAGCCAAGTTGGGTCACCTAGGGCATCGTTTTCCCAGCAAACCACCCATCCAAAAGTTCGATCTCTTGGGGTCTTTTGGGTTGGTGTTTCCTCAAGTCCTCCAAAGTTGAGGCCATTCCGATGATGGAGTTGTGAGAAATTCCGAGCCCTAGCCTTGGGATCAAACTTTGCCCTCTCATCCCCAAGGGCTAGTACCTTACTGGATCAATTCAATCCTTTAAATGGATATTCTTTCTTTGATCCATTTCCATACCTTGTCGAGGTTAGGGGTAATATTTGGTTTCCATACTCTTCTATCCTACCTTAGACTGGGTCCACTTGGTCCTGCATGGTCCCGTTCCTTTGAAAAGACAATTCTTCAAGAACCATCTAGGATACCAATTACAATAAGGATTTTAGGGATTGGGAAATTTCTTCATAACATATCTCATAAACTTCACCCCCAAATCTTCCTTTCCTTTCCCTAGAAGACATTGTACCTTGCTTAGAAAGCAAGCAAGCTCCATCCTTTGAACTCTTCCAGGAAAAGGGATTACTTGGGTAACTCCACATCGTTTCATCGACTTATGCGAGTCACTACAAATTGGAGGAACCCAGAGATGTGGAGTTACCAAAATAATCCACATCGTTGAGGCAACCATCGATTAGTCATTTCTCACCCGGGTTTGGTATTGCTTGTCCATTGAGACAAGCCCAGGTGCACCACTCTTTTATTTATTATATTTTTCCCTCAAAGGATTAATAAAATGGCTCAGCAGTTCATTATTTCCAACATTTCCATGGGTGCTTAATATATATTTTGTTTTTATAATTGTTGAACTGATTGTATGATTTATATCACTTGTATTCCTACATAGGAACATTATAGTGGTATCAGAGCCTAGTTCTTGGCTTAGCTGTGGTGATTTTCTCCTATGAGAGAAGGGGATTTGCAGAACATCACTTACAGAAGGCAATGGTACTAGAGTAGAGAAAGAGAGCTAGAGATTACTCAAGACACGGAGGACAGAGGGAAAGCAGTGGTAGAAGAGGTGGAGATGGTGGAACCCAAGAGCAGGGAAGAGATGGCTTTCGACAACCTCCTGAGAGCCTTGAATGACTTAGCCAAGGGCCAGAATGATATGCTGGTGGAGATAACGCTGCGGAACAAAGAGAGAACCACTCCTAGAGGGTTTCTATTTGGGGAAACTTCTGGAGCCTCCCAGCCATTCGATCAGCCCTCACTACCAGCACAACACCCATCGGCTAGTGGGTCAACTCGTGCCACACTGCCCTCTTTTGTACCAATGGCACAAATCGAACCAGCAAGAGGTGAAGACCCCATTCAGATGGGAGATCATTTCAGAAAGTGGCAATCTATGGATGTAGACTTTAGGGAAGCACTCTCTTTCAGAGATTTCTGCAAGCTCAATCAGAGTGAGAAGAACAAGGGCTATGGAGGACAGGGAACCCAGAACTATGACCTGCAAAGGACCATAGGGAGAATGTATGTCCCTACTTTCGATGGCATTGCCAAGTGCACGACTAGGGCTTGGGTTGAGAAGATGGACACCTACTTCCAGCTCAATTGGATGAAAAAACAGGAAGCCATCAAGATGACCATGCTGCACATGGAGGGGGAAGCCCATCACTAGTGGTTTCATGGCTTGGCCACCCTAGAGCATGCCAATGTGGCTTCTTATGAGGAATTCACCACGAGGGTGGTGGAGCGTTTTGACTAGAGAGATCCAGAGGCCCATTTCAGAGAACTGACCCAACTGCACCAGATAGGCAACCCAGAGCAATACATCTTTTAGAGTTTCTGTGAGTATCAGTGATGGTTCCGGATCTATCAGAGGCTAGGAGGGCTTACACCTTCATTGAGGGCTTACTTGAGCCCCTCCGTGCATTGGTGAAGTCACGGACCCTCCACACTGCAGGAGGCAGTTTTGTGCACTAGAGATCTACAAGGGCCCATCCCCAAGACTAGAGCGCCTTTCCTTACATGGACCCCTTTCCCACAGAAGGGGCATGAGACTAAACCTCCACCTCAGAGGACCTCACAAGGGCGAGGGCAGCTAGATCATGAGACACGAAAGGACCTCAGAAGGAGGAAGTTGTGCTTCACATGCAGGGAGCCTTGGGCACCAGGCCATTGGTGCACTGTCGACAAAGCACACTGTATTGAGGTTGAGGTCTTTTTAGACAGTGACCAAGAGGACGAGGATGAGAAGAAGTTTGGTGGGGGAGATGGTGAGAGTCCGACAGCTAGAGGGCCACCATCACCACCCCCACAGGGAGGGGCATCCCTTGCCCCATCCAGGGGAGTCCTTGCTTCCTTATGCGGGGTTCCCAAATTTTTGACATTGAAGATCAGAGGCACCATACAGGCGCAGTGGGTGTCAGTCCTAGTTGACAGTGGGGCTACCCACAACTTCATAGATGCCTAGTTGGTTCAGAGGAGGGGCCTTACCATCACTGAGTTTGAGGGATTTTTTGTCCTAGTTCCAGGTGACTGCACCATACAATGCACTTGGTATGTGCCGACTTTGACAATAGTTATGCGGAACTACTCGATGACGGACCATTTCTTTGTTGTCGATGTGCTAGACACCAACGTGGTGATGGTTGTCCAGTGGCTGTACTCCCTTCGGTGAGTCACTACAGATTGGAGGAAGCTAGAGATGGAGTTCATTGGGCCGGATGGAAAACTAGTAGTTCTGAGAGGCATGCAGTCCTATCCACCTGAGACAGTCTCGGCCCATAGGATGGAGGCAGATCTGTGACATGGGGACATTGCATGGGCTGTAGAGCTGAGGATTTCGGAGGTTGGGCAACAATCCCAGCCACCATCACCAGACATATAGGCCTTGTTGGACAGATACCCAGTGGTGTTTGGGGACATTCCACCAGGGCAGTCACCAGACAGGGGATTTGAGCACACTATTGAGTTGGAGTCGAGTGTGCAGGCGGCTGTCACCACCGCTTATAGGCATCCCAAGGCATATAACGATGAGATAGAGAAGGCCATTCAAGAGCTGTTAGCATTGGTGAAGAAGAAGGATGGAACCCTTCGTATGTGCATTGACTAATGAGCCCTCAATCGGAAGACATTGAAGAACCAATACCCCATTCCTCGCATAGATGAGCTGATGGATGAGCTTAGAGGAGCCAAGTACTTCTCTAAGATCAATCTGCGTTTGGGGTACCACTAGATCAGGGTGAGGGATCAGGATATCCCTAAGACAGATTTCCAGTGCCACTATGGGCACTTCGAGTTCCTGGTCATGCCATTTGGGCTGACCAATGCTTTGGTCACTTTCCAGTCATGCATGAACCATGTCTTCCGGGGACAATTGAGGAGGTTTGTGCCGATTTTCTTTGGTGACATTCTGATTGACAACCGGACATGGGAGGAGCATCTCCAATACTTGGAGGAGGTACTACGCATCCTGGAGGAGCAACAATTTTATGCCAAATTATCCAAGTGCGAGTTTGGCTTGACAAAGATGCTCTACCTATGGCATATCTTCTGTGCTGATGGGGTGAAGGTCCATGAGGAAAAGATACGGGCCATCCGAGACTGGCCGGTACCACGCGTTGTGACTGCGCTGAAGGGTTTCTTAAGCATTTGCACCTACTACAAGAAGTTTGTCAAGGGGTCTCACAGTTGGTAGCTTTACCGGTTTGACTAAGGGAGGGGCTTTCACATGGACTGATGGAGCACAGGTTGCCTGTGATCGCCTCAAGGAGGTGATGAGCAGTTGCCCGGTCTTGGCACTTCCAGATTTTTCCCAGCCCTTCACCGTGGAGTGTGATGCATCAGGGGTGGGAGTTGGAGCAGTTTTGTCACAGGATGGGCTTCCCATTGCTTTCGAGAGTCAGAAGCTCCTACCACATGAGCTGTCATATTCCATATATGACAAAGAGATGCTGGCCATCATGCATGCATTGGCCAAGTTTCAATAGTGTTTGGTGGGCAACAAGTTTCGGGTGAAGACTAATCACAACTGTCTTTGTCACTTCATGGGGCAATAGGGCCTGAATGACAGGCAATAGAGATGGGTCAGCAAGGTGCATGCCTATGACTTCGAAATAGAGTATGTGCGAGGAAAGCACAATGTGGTGGCCGATGCTCTATCTTGGAGACCAGCTAGTCTATCACTCATGAGCATATGCCATGATTCGAAGGCTCAATTATTGGTGGATAACTCCAAGGACAGGAGGGCCTGCAAGGTCTTGGGGGGTACCCACGCAGATGAGCGTTATTGAGTGATGGATGAGGTCATCTATTACAAGGGGCACATTTTCTTAGTACCCAACTTGCAGTTGGGAGAGAGAGTGCTCCAGGCAACACATGATTCACCATTATTCGGGCACTAAGGGTTTTGGAAGACCTATATGGCAGTCATGGAGAGATTCATGTGGAAGGGCCTAAAGGGGGACGTGTTGAAGCACGTACAAGAGTGTGAGGCATGCTAGCGGAACAAGGGGGAGTTGATTCACCTTGCATGATTGCTACAACCGCTCCCCATCCCCGAGGGGAAATGGGAAAGTATATCTATGGATTTCATCACAGGGCTCCCCACAGCGCAGGGGAAGGTTTGCATTTATGTAGTGGTTGACATGTTGACCAAATATGCCCAATTTTTCGCCATCCCCACCAGGTACATGACTGCACAGGTTGTAGAATTGTTCTTTCGGGAGATCTTCCAGTTGCACGGGCTCCCCAAGAACATTGTGAGTGACAGAGACAACAGGTTCATGGGAGGTTTTTGGCAGGAACTTTTTAGATTGGTCAGAACCGAGCTCACTCCTAGCACAAGCTACCACCCTCAGATAGACGGCCAAACCGAGAGTTAATCAGTGGTTGGAGGGGTATTTGAGGAACTATGTGACAGGTCAGCAGAGGGCTTGGTTCCGATGGATGTATTTGGGCGATTACTGCTACAACACCATCCACCACATGTCCATTGGTATGACTCCTTTCTGTGCTTTGTATGGATATGATGCATTATCTTTTGTTGATGTTGTTTTTGGAGACATTCGAGCCCCAAAGGCCAAAGATTGGATCCAAGAGAGCCAAGACATCATCAAGGCTCTCAAGGATAATTTGGTGACAACCCAAAACCAACAAAAGGTGTACGCAGACCAACACAGGACAAAGAGGCATTTCGAGGAGGGGGGCTTGGTGTACCTTTGGCTACAGCCTTATAGGTAGTCCACCATTTCTTGAGAGTTTTGGAGCCAACAGCCTAGCAATTCGAATTCTTGGGCTTGGGGACCACGCAGAGGGTCAATCCAACATTTTCATGGGGCTTAGGAGCAGGTGCTACAGCTTGGAAGCTCATCTGGGAAGTTAGGGAATTTGCAGTAGGGGTCAGCCCAACACTTTGGGACATTTTCCAAGAGGATTTATAGGTAGAATCCAGCAAGACGAGTTCTGCAGTTGCATCTGAAGTTGGGCTCCTTAGGGGTCGAATTTCAGAAGTCTAAACCAGCTAAATTCCTTCGTGGGTTTTTCAGGGTTTAGGCGAAGGAGTCAGGAGCTCTAATCTTATAATTTTTTGAGCAAGGGAAGTGGTGTTTCCAGCCATTCGAAGTTAGCAGGAAGGACAATTTTCTGGTCTGCGCAATGCAGATTGGTGCAACAATTGAGGCAGCCATCGGTTCAGTCATTTCTCACCTGGGTTTGGTATTGTTTGTCCATTGAGACAAGCCCAGGTGCACCACTCTTTTATCTATTGTATTTTTCCCTCAAAGGATTAATAAAATGGATCAACAGTTCATTATTTCCAGCATTTCCATGGGTGCTTAATAGATATTTGGTTTTTATAATTGTTGAACTATTGTATGCTTTATATCACTTGTATTCCTACATAGGAACATTACACCTTTGCCCTTCGTTTTGTCTAGACAATGTGATGCATAATGTTCAAAGTTATGACAAATGAGACACTTGCATTTAAGTTATTCTTTCCTATATGCGAGCCTGACTTGTGACTCTTTCCCATAACCTTACTAGGACCTTTTCCTTTGGCCTTCTTTGTTTTATCAAATAGGGTTAGGTTTTTGTCACCACCATTCTTTCCGGCCTCTAACTCCGTATGAATCTCCTCCTAAAAACAATTATCCCACAGACTTTCAAAGTTAGGAAGATTTTTCACAAGCACAAACACCCTTGTCAAATGGTTGTCATGAATTTGGGAATCCATTGTTGAATTTTGTAGCTATGGTAGGTCTTCATAATTTATTTTAGCCCTCCAAAATTAAAAGAAATGATAAATATGAATTGAATTTCAAGTTGGCTTCAAAATAGGGCAATTGAATTTTTGAAATTTAAATTATTTGTCTCCACAAAGTCAAGTCAACCAACCTACTTGCACACCTATTTGGGCTCATGAGATGACTATAAGTATGCTACTCGTCGTCCTTCTCAAACAATCAATTCAGATCACGTACACATATGATAATCTGCTCATCTATACAAGGAAGAGAGAAGGAAAGAAGTATGATGCTTGACCAGAACAATCCAACTTTGACCAGGCCATCTTTCATCTTTGTTTGACCTCTGTTTGACTTCACACATGTGGGAGTATACCGAAGTTGTCTGTGTATCTTTCTGAGCAGTAGTCCAATTTCCGAGGAATGTTCAGGAGGCCAAAATTGCAAGAGGCTGAAATTTCAAGAGGCCAAAATTTCTCAGTTTGACTAGGTTTGACCTGGGCTTGTTTGCTAGGTAGTTTCTCATTATTTGATTGGAATAATCATATTGTATCTCTTGTTGGATTGGACAATATCTTTAATAAAAGGTTGCTGGGTTTTTACTTAGAAAAGGGTTTTCCAAGGGTAAAAGTGAGTCTCTTGTGTATGGCTATCTCTTTATGATCCTACTATCATTATTGTTTCTATTGTTGAGATCTTTTTTGTGATTGCTAAATGGTAGATGTGAACACAATGATTAAATTAAGAAATGATTAGACCTAATTATCAGATTAGGTGGTCTTGAAAAATCAACGTGGTGAGAGCAAGGTTTAAGATCAGCTAAGAGAAGCCCTAATTCGGATCTTGTAGCTGTAGTTAAGCGTAGAAAACCTTAGAAGAACTAAAGACGAATTATGGTTTTTGTATTTGCAACTAAAGAAGAAGAGGGATGAAGCCCTAGATTAACGCTAAATACCCTCAAGCCAAATCATAGATGGATGGCCTCAAGAGGGCCGAAGGGCCTTAGTCCCAAAATAAGAAGGTTGAAGTTCTAGTTTTTTGTTGAGAATAATACACCTTTCTTATGGAAGTCGTGATCTATTTCCTTGAAGGTCGATTGCTTTAAGAAGGTTTATTTGGAGATCGTGATAATGTTTAGGAAAGTACTCTGTGGAGGTCGAAATCCTTTTGGAAAGGACGAGTTTTCTTAGAGCTAGAAAGCCCGAATTGTTCCTATTGCTATTGTGGTTTGAAGCAAGGTTGAGATGTCTCAAAAGGTCAAACATAAGTTGCTGATGATGATCTTTGCAAAGGAAAGTCTATTTGAAGAAGTAAGGCTAACCTCAAGTTCCTAATTCCCCGATTGAGTTTCACTATTTAGTGAGCAAATTCTCTGCCCATTCATCACAAATTTATTTATAAAGTGACATTTAAAAGGTGAATATTAGTTGTCATTGTTGTTCATTAACAATAGTGTATGGCTCAAAGTTTGAAAGTCCATTGAACAATTCTGTTGATATAATCAAAGGACTCTGTAGCATGAGGTTTCCACATCATGCAAACTATTACTTTATCCTAGCAATCCAAGCACACAATCAATATGTTTGATTATAATGTTGAGCCCCGAATGTTGGAGTCTAATCTTTGTAATTCAAGACAGTCAAAATAAAATGAAGAGTGTAATCACCGTCATTAATGTATTTTGAATAAACACACTTAACGTTTTGCTACTAGTATATAACAATATGTTGAGGATTTGTTCATAGAGTAGGTTCGTGGGAATGCCATATGCTAAAGAGGCAAAATACCTGTCTTTCAAAGGTTATATTGTAGCATTGATCTTGATGCATTAGCTTGGACTAATGTTAGTCTGATCTAGATAGAAGATTCCTTGATTGACTTTGTTAACGACCTCATCTCATATGCAGAGGAGCTCGTGTATTGTAGGAAGATGTTGTATGGTCACTACACTTGTTGATCCTGTAGCATATAAGGCATCTTGATATTTCAAGAAGTGATAGCATCATAATTCAGATTATGGTTCAAAGTAAGATAAGACCTGCTAAGGGAGATATGTGATCCATTCACTTGTGTCGAGAATGTTTGAAGTGTGATGTGGTGAATTGAAGCTCTTACGAACCTGTGTTTCCTTGGAAGATGTTGCAATGTATTTCATGTTGAAGAATCAAGGGAAGTAATGTATAATAGGATTCTTTTAAACTTGATAACAATTTGTGAAGCACTTTTCCAATTTATCTTAGCTTGATCTTCTTCTTATTATTAGTGTGTGTGTTTACTTCATCACACTGCTACCAGAACATAAGAAACAAGAACACAAGATATTGGCTCTTTGCCAGGGCCAAACCCTCTCTCTCTTAGAGAGGAAAACCCTTTCGTAAATTTTTCTTATTGAAGCTTCTTATTGATCAATGCCAAACTCTAGACCCTTGACTAGAAAATCCTCCAAGGACAAGTCAAGTCCTTCCTCCTTGCACTTTGTTCCCTGACACTTAGTTCTCCTCCGACACTTCGCTCTCCTTCTTCCGGCACTTTGCTCTTCTTACAATTGTTGGTAGTACTTGTTGTACTTGCCCTCGAAGAGACACTTATCCTTCGTCTCTAGTGAAGCCCTTCACTAATGATGACTTCTTCCTTCTTCTTGACCAACCGAGCTTCTTCTTCAATGTGTAGGTACAGACTTGATATGACAGTTCTGCAGCCCTAAATTCTCGCATGTGTGGGAGGTTTAGTAGTGTATTTGGTTCTTTTCTCCTTCGTATGAGAGAGTCTTTTCTTCGCTCTAGTGGGAGGCCTTGTAGGCCTAAGTTTCAAGCCCAAACCAAGATGAATATATGACTGTGATTTTTCTGCTGATATAACCGCAAACCGCCCTCCTTTTTCTCGCACGTGTGACTATAATTTGTCCTAGAAACAGTACCAAAACTTCACTTTTCTTCCTTCTTTCTTCGCTGCACTTGGAGACCCCTTAAACTTCATCCTTCTTCACTTTTCCTTGACTTCTCTTGCTTGCTGATTTCAGAGGTGAGTATTTCTTTTTATGAGGGAGTGAACAGCCACTATATATAGAGGACTGTCCCTCCTTTAGGCCGACTTGTTCACTGTAGGCCGACTTGGTGTTTCATCATTTTTGCTGCTAGGGGGATGTCGTTCCATGGAGAGGACTTGACTTTGCTTGGAGATATTTCCTTCGACTCTGATACAAGTTTATACATAGTGTAACATGCCCTTAAGGGTCTTCAATAAATACATTGACTCTTTCACTTCCTAGAAGCACTTAAATATGTGCTTGACCTACTTCAATGAGCAAGAAACTCATTGATAAATATAACAAAAATTATATTTCTTTTCTTGAATAAATAAAAATACTTAAGTACATTTATGAAGACCTAACCTAGTTACACTTTCTTCAACATTTCAGAGTGTGTTCAGAAGCAAGGTGTTGTTTTGAATTTGTAGAGATCTAAGCTTCTAGAGTATTGATGCCACATGTTGTTAATATTGTCTATTGTAGATATTCTGCCAATGCTAAAGCGCCATTGCTTGATTTTTTCTATTGTTGGATCAGATTAGTATATGGCAGAGTTTTTTTTTCAAGCATTTGACATATGACTCAAGAATGTCGAAGTTACCAGATCTAGTACATGGGGGTCCAAGATCCGCTTGGATCCGTGCAAGAAACGACCACGTGGCCAATCGCGATTTGCTTGAAACAAGTCTTGCATGGTGGAAATAGATCCCATGTTGAGGAAACGAATCCTGCATAAGGGAAACAGATCCTGCAAGGAAATCTGACCCTGCCACGGATTTCAACCTAATTGTGATGTGATTTTTAGATTTTAGGTTTCGTTTGGTTGTTAATACGATGAAGTGGTCCTTGTTTGCATTGTTCCATGAGTTTGTCTACTGCACCCTGCTTAATTTCTGACAACAATAGAGACGTTTTACACATCAATAGACAACGATTTGCCAGAAAGAACATGAAAGCAACACAGTCCCACTTAGTCAGACAAGAATCTAAAAGACGACCCAAATTTGCCAAGTGACTCCACTCAAGTTTGTCGATGTCTATGAATTTGTAAAGTGATCATGGATGAGACATTCATTTTGTACTTACTATTATCATTTATGATATTATCCTTTTTGTATGAGGGAGGATGCACTGTTTTAGTGTTTCAATCTTCATCTATATAATATATCTAATGATTTCAGTTCTAAATGTTGTGATTTATAAATGAATTTGATTTTTGAACTCAAGGTGTTTTTTAAAATTTAAAAAATATTATTATTTATTTTGTACTTGATGTATCCTTGCTGTATCTGGATCTTGGATTTTCAAAATCTAGCATATCTGGATCTGGATCTCTATCAATATCCGAATTCGAATCCTGGTAACTTAGAAGAAAGTTAATCCAAAGTCAAAGGGAGCTATGTAGAAGAGTAAGGATCAATAGGGGATCACACTTCTACAAATCTCCTTCAATCCTCAAGCATACGTACTTAATATCTTTCTCCTTTGATTATTATTGCTTTATTTCTGGTTATCCTCTTGCCTTTGTATCTTTTGCTTGGTTATAACTGTTCTTCCATGGCCTTCAAATGAGGTTTGCAGGTACATTGTAAAGGATGCCAAGGCTTTGTCAGTAAATGAAAGCATTGGGGAGAACGAAGAAAAACTTGTGACAAGAGGATTCTCCTAGAGTGATTTGTGTTCAAGAGGGAGGAATTGTACTGACATATAGAATTGTGCTTGATGACTGGAAGAGCTCCTAGTTTAAAGGGAGAAGGTAGGCCAACAAATGCTATGATGAAAGAAATTGTGCCATAGAGAAGTGGATCTACAAGATGAAATATGCGATAGATGGGAACATAGAGAAGTACAAAGTGAGATTTGTGAGGATTCTCCTAGAAAGAGGGAGAGGACTATGAGGAGTTATTTACTTCGATTGTCAGGAACACTTCTATTAGAATTATTATTTTTGTTGTTTCTATTATGAGTTGGAAATTACATTAGGTGGATGTGGAGACCACTTTCCTTGATGGAGTAATTGAGGAAGAAGTGTACATAGAGCTACCTCAGGGCCTTGAGGTACATGAGAGGAAATCTCATGCTTTTAGAATAAATAAGGCTTTGTATGGACCTCAGGCATGGTATTCTTGGATAGATGGATATCTTATGAGTCTTGGTTGATCTTGTTATCATATGACATGTTTCTATAAAGAACAAAGGGTCTCACATTACAAAGGGAGTAGTTGTAGTAGGAGTATTTTCCTATGTGATAGAGGGAGTAGTCAGGCCCTGCTTTAGTGATAGAGGGAGTTGACATTTGAGTTCGAGATGAAGGATCTTGATTTGATACATTATTTCTTCGGATTAGAAGTGTGGCAAAATCCAAGTGAGATCTTCCTTGGTCAAAGAAAGCTTATTATTACGATACTTCAGAGATTTGGGGGGATGGAAAGCCAATCCATGGCCACTCCCATGGTTACCAATATGAAGAAGCTAAGTGGCAAAGGCAGCAACTGAGATTTCCACAACAGGATCTGTTTTAGTGTCAGACGAGGCACCTAGTTGGGGTGACTGGAAAGCAACCATGGTGATGGATCTAGTGAAAGAAGCTAGTAAGTTTATGGTTGAGTTGAGGCATGCAACACATCATGCGTTGAGGCACTGGTATGGTACATGTCTAAAATGATGAAGTATCGCTGTAAGAATATACAGATTCATATTAGGTAGAGAATGCTAAATACAGGAAGAGTACATCAAGATGATGATTCAGCTTGGATTCTGCTTGGGCAAGAAACAAACATTTCTCACTCTCAGGATTGCAGAGGCCAAGTATATTGCAGCTAGTTTAGCGAATTGTAAATCAAGTGTAAGCTACACGCATGATTGCGTTATCTAGTGTAGGAGACGACCGTGATGACAGGTCAAAGCACATTGAGCACCACCATATCCAAGACATGGTACAAAAGGGAGCAGTGAGGCTCCATTGCATTTCCTCAGTCAAGTAGGATGCTAACATTCTTAGAAAGCCTCCGTCCCAGGTTGAAGTTTGTATACTTCAGGGGCAAACATAGAGTAGTTGAGAATGCTTCCCGCAGTTAGAGGGAGTGTTGATGTTGTAGCATCAAGGGGCAAGCTTTCTTCCTAGGTCAAGATATTGACAGGTCATGGATATTGACCAGGGGCCATGTAATGTTGCTAGGGAGAATGGCCCAAAGAGCATCAATGCCTAGAGTGCTCCCCTAGATTTCCAAGAGGTACTTGGCTAGTGGATAGAGTGAGTGCCTTTAGGATTGGGTAGGTATGTTACCATTCAATTGGCATGCATGAATGGTAATAGTCCAGGGTTTCACCATAGGTGATAGATGTTGAGTAGGTTCCAAGTGACAACTTGGATAATTGGTGACTTTGCTCCAAGTGATGACTTGTTGAGCATGATGATCATGTGGGATGCTTTCCACATGGTTCGATAATAGAACATGAGGTGGATGGATTCATCAACATAGTATTGGGATGGAGAAAATTTTCAACAAGAGATCATCTGAATAAGTTATTATGAATATCTCCCTAGCTAAGAGGGAATGTTGAATTTTGTAGCTATGGCTAGTCTTCATAATTTATTTTAGCCCTCCAAAATCAAAAGAAACGATAAATATGAACGGTATTTAAAGTCGGCTTCAAAATAGGGAAATTAAAATTTTCAAATTTAAATTGTCTCCACAAAGTCCAGTCGGCCAACCTACTTGTCACGTATTCAAGCTCATGAGATGACTATACATATGCTACTCATCCTCCTCAAACAATCAATTCGGATCACACACCCTTCTAATCTTCTGTTCATTTATAGAAAGAAGAGAAGGAAAGAAGTTTGAAGCTTGACCGAAAAAGTCCAGCATTGACCAAACCATCTATCATCTATGTTTGACCTCTGATTGACTTTGCACGTGTGGAAGAAGACCAACGTTTTCTGCTTATCTTTTTTGGGCAACATTCCAAATTCCAAGGAAGGTGCAGCAGACCAAAATTGCAGGAGGTTGAAATATCAAGAGGTCGAAATTTCTCAGTTTGACCAGGTTTGACCTAGGCTTATTTGCTAGGCAGTTTGACATTATTTGACTAGGAAAATCAGATTGTATCTCTTGTTAGATTGGACATTTCTCTGAGAAAAGGTTGTTGGGTTTTTCCCTAGAAGAGGGTTTTCCCAAGGTAAAAAATTCTCTTGTGTTTGGTTGTCTCTTTATGATCCTACTATCATTATTGTTGAGATATTTTGTGTAATTGCTTAATGGTAATTGTGAACACAAGAAGGATTAAATTAATAAATCATTAGAAGTAATTATTAGATTAGAAGGTCTTGAAAAATCATCTATTTAGTGCCATGTTGACCAACTTTGCATCTTACACCTTTGCCCCAACTGCTGCAAGCTGATTATTAATTTGTATGATTTTCATTAAGTAATTAGTAACATTGTCACATCTGGTCATCTCAATGGATCTAAGTTTGTTATGCAATATAATCTTTTTTGTTTATCTTCTCAGTCTAGTAGGAGCTAGCTAGAGCATCAAACACCTTCACCATTTTCTTCTCAGATATTTGAGGAATGAAATGATCCTTGATGGCATCCAAGATCACCAACATGGTCTTCAATTGCTTCTTATGTGTTGTCAACTGCTGCAGATTTGTTGGTGGAGTAACTACCTTCTTAATAATATCCCAAAGATTATTTTCTTCCAATAGCAATTTTTTTTTAACAGTAAAGAGTAGAAGGATTATATTAATCTGCGCCCGTACATGGCCAAAAACGGGGAGAATTACCGATTGTTTATAATGCCATCCATGGGTAGCAATATTTGCAGACTGTTCATCCAGACCCAATTCTTTTCCAAAATTACAAAAAACCACGTATCTACTTGATTATCGCTATATACCCTACAGAAATGATTCAAAAGGAAAATACATTTATGTTTTGTCATCAAAAAACGAAAACACAAGGGGCTGGCTAATCCTCCATTGTAGCTGGATAATTGAGGTCTATTCCAGTAGTGTCTTCATCAGACCAAGATTTGTTTTCTTCCAGTTTGATTTGTAGGTCCTCAATTTGCATTCGCAGAGCATCAACTTCATCCTCTAATTGACGAATCTTTAGTTCTTTTCCAACTGCCTCTCCTGCATTTCATAGGCCTCCTTTTGCTGTTGATGTAAACATCTTTGCATAACTGCCAACCCCTCCCTAAGTTCAACATTTTCCTTGACACAAAGACCACAATTTGGAGATGGGAAATTTGTTGGTGGAGGGCTCCTCCCCTGTTCCTTCACCGAGTGCCCTGTCATTCTACCTGAACGACGGCGACGACGACCCCAGGAACCCGAAACCAAGGCCACCTCATGGGTATGACTTATTGCCTCCATGAAAACATCTGATGGACACTGATAGAAAGGATTTCCAGAATAGAAATGACAAACACAGAGTCCAACGAAGATCACGCAGTAAGGATAATTGCAAAGCCTGTCAATTGTCTCACTCTTATCAAATGTACTGATGACCTCCTCTGCAAATACTAGCTCACACTTTCGAGGGTGACTTCCTTGTGATCCCATTACCATGACAAACCCCTGGATACCCTGAATTCCCAGACCTTGCCACAGGGTCCTTGAGCTAATTACCACTAGGACTGAGATAGACCCATTCTTTTGGTAGAAGATCAAACCATTATGTCTCCTTATATAGAAATATTTGAGCCTTAGCCAAATGCTAAAGTGTGTGACTGTGCGCTTACCTCTTGCACCCCAATGATCCTCCATAATGCCCCTGATTGTTGAAACAATCTCTGGCTTATCCGAATTCACAGCCCCCCGCGCAAACTGTCTGTACCAACCCAGATGGATTAAATGCCAATCTCGTTTAGAGGGAATTCACATGTTTTCGCCTTGAATGCTCTCGCTACGGAGCTTGATCCCAGAAGCGAGCACAAGAGTTCCCACACTTAAGCGCAAGCTAGCTCCAAATGTTACAACCATCTGAGGACAGTAGGCCCGCGACAAATGAAATAGCACGTCACGCTGAGGAGAGCCACCACGAGGCGGGGAGGGGGGTGTGAGATGAGAGGGCAAATGTGACGGGTGGGGAGGATAGGAGGGAGGGTGAAGAGGGATGAGCAACCAAGGTGGCCTAGGCAACCTAGAGAGGAGGGTGATGTGGCAGGTGATAATCAATGAATGAAGTGAATTTATTTACAATGAGTAGTGAAGCTCAATAAATAATACAACTGTATTTACAGAAACAACAAGTTTCTACTAAGAAAATAGAAACAAGAAGTTTCTACTAAGAAAATAGAAAAATGAAGTTTCTACTAAGAAAATAGAAACAAGAAGTTTCTAATAAGAAACTGCTAATTAAGATCACAAATGAGCATTAAACACTAAAATAACATTATTCTAATACCCTCCCTTAATGGTCAATCTGTTTACAACACCTAACAAACTTATTAGGACCAAGAGGCTTGGTGAAGATGTCTACTGGCTGCTCCGTTGTGGGAACATACAACAACTGAATGGATCCATCTTCAACAAGCTGTCGAATGTAGTGACAATGGGTTTCCACATGCTTTGTTCGTTCATGGAAGACTGGATCCTTGGCGAGTTTGAGCACTCCCTGATTATCACAGAACAAGGGAGTAGGACCTGCATGGGAAACATGCATATCCTCAAGCATACGTCGAAGCCAAACTGCCTCACAAGATGCCTTAACTGCTCCCCGATACACTACTTCTGTCGAGGAGAGAGCCACTGCCTGCTGCTTCTTACTAGTCCATGTGACAACACTGGATCCCAGACTAAACACATACCCAGCTATAGATTTACGGTCATCAACCGAACCGGCCCTGTCTGAATCTGTGTAACCATTGAGTGTAGGATCTGAACTCCGAGTGTACAAAAGTCCATAATCAAGAGTGCCACTCACATAACGCAGCACACGCTTTGCTGCTATCCAATGATCAGCCTTAGGAGCTGACATGAAGCATGAAATGTAGCTCACTGCAAAATTGATATCAGGTCTAATGGCAGTAAGGTAGATGAGGTTGCCCACTAATTGCCTGAATAAAGTTTCTTCCACAAGTGGTGAGGATGACTGAGCTGAAAGTTTGAGCCCTGGTTCCATAGGAGTTGTGGCAGGTTTGCAATCTTGCATTCTGACCTTGTCCACAAAATTTCTGGCATACTTGAACTGAGAGAGAAAGATGTTGTTCTCAGTCTGCGAGACCTTAACCCCCAAATAGTAATGAAGAAGTCCCAAATTTGTCATATCAAAAGTGCTGCACAAATCCTGTTTGATCCCATGGATCAAAGGTGCTGAACTGCCAATAATGATAAGGTGATCCATATAGACAACCACAAACAAAATATCATCACCAGTATGTTTGATATACAGGTTTGCATTAGATGGACTCCGCTGAAAGCCATGATCTGTGAGGTACTTATCAATTTTCATGTACCAAGCCTGAGGATCTTGTTTCAGACCATAGAGTGCTTTGGCTAATCTACAGACTTTTTGTTCTTGACCAGCAACCTTGAATCCTGGAGGCTGAGTCATGTAGACTTCTTCCTGTAAGTCACCATTCAGAAAAGCACTCTTTACATCCATCTGATGGAATTTCCAACTGCACTGAGTTGCTAAGGCAAGGATGAGCTGTATGGTACTCATCTTGGCTGTAGGAGCAAAGGTCTCGTCATAGTCTATGCCTTCCTTCTGTGAGAACCCTTGAGCAACAAGGCGAGCTTTATACTTGTCTAGGGTTCCGTCAGCTTTGTATTTCACTTTATACACCCATTTGCAACTAATGGGCTTCTTCCCTGCAGGAAGATCAGAAAGGGTCCAAGTGTGATTCTTCTGAAGACTCTGGAATTCAGCTTCCATAGCCTGTTCCCACGCAGGTATGCCCTTAGCCTCCGAATAGGTTTGAGGCTCAAAAACACTGTGTAGGTTAGCCATAAGAGCAAAATTTACAGTATGCTGCTATTTGCTCTTATTTCTGGAAGTTCTACCTTCAAGGAGCTCATTATCCCGGAGATCACTAATAGTTTTAGCCGACCATTTAGGCCGGAGAGTAGAAGAACCAATATCTGGAGTAGGTGGAGAAGGCTCAAGAATAACAGGAGTAGCGAGAGGAGGATTATTTTCCGGAGGGCACTCAGGTAGTGCTTCAACAAATACCGATGCTGCATCATCCCTCCCGAGTCCCATCAGGTGGACCTAATGGAAGAAGAACACTATGAGGCTGATCCTAAGAACACTGCTCAGAAGGAGGGGACTAAAGAACCCTCTGTCTTCATCAAATAGTACGTCCCGACTGAAGATAAGACGATTAGTGTCTAGATCTATCAGTCTATAAGCCTTGTGGTGATCATTATACCTTGTCATCATGAGTTTCTGGCTTTTGGAATCCAACTTAGAGCGCTTAGCAGTTGGAATCCAAACATATGCAACTGAGTCAAACACTTTTGAGGTGACTGATGTTAGGCTTACGGCCAGACCAAACTTCTTCTGGAGTTTTCCCCTTAACAGCCTGAGTAGGTGATCGGTTAAGAAGATAGACAACAGTAAACAGTGCTTCAGCGCAAAATTTGTTCGGAAGACTCCTGTGTTATAACATGGAACGGGCCATTTCAACAACCGTATGATTGCGACATTCGAAAACACTGTGCTGTTGAGGAGTGTAGGGTGTAGTTAACTAGCGTTTGATGCCATGAGTATCGCAGAAGTTGGAGAAAGCAGAAGAACAAAATTCCACCCCCTCGTTATCTGTCCTAAGAGTTACAATATTATAGCCAGACTCTTTTTCAACTAAGGATTTAAACGTCTGAAAAATACTAAATACATCAGATTTATGTTTTAGAAAGTACACCCAAATATTTCTACTGAAATTATCTACAATAAGCAAAAAATATTTGCAACCAGTAACTGAAGATGTATTCATAGGACCACAAATATCAGCATGAATTAATTGGAGTACCTTAGATGCGCGCCAAGATTCTCCATCCTTGAATGAAGACTGATGTTGCTTGCCAGTTTTCGGCAGCTGTCTTGCCGGAAGGAACCTGTGGTAATTGATCATCAGCCATAGAGAGTTTGAGAAGCATAACAACCTTTTGATTTCGATCATCAAACTTATCTGATCGGCACCAACTGTACCAGGACTGAGCTCTTTGCCCAAAACGAGCTGGTCAAGGCGCCTATATTCAAGAATGGTCAACATTCTCTGTTTCCAGATGTTATAATTGGTGCCATTAAAGCGATGACTGCCTTCCAACATCAGATTTGTTAGCGAGGCCATCTGCACGTTTCCCAAGACACAGAAAACAATAAAGGAGTCCAACACGGATTTGAATGCAGATGCTGGCTGATTCGGACAAAATCTGATAGGTTCAAAAATTCTCCACGCTCAATAATCACGCCTACATAAACATGCATTTGCATGTACTGAAAATACATGTCCAATCTGCGGCTTCTGAAAAAACTGAAACGGAAATGCCCTTGGCCCCAATTTTGTTCTTAGCTGCATTCAAGAAATGTATGACACGGTCCCTTGAGATAATATTCCAGCACCCAGATTCAGAGATAGACTGCCCAGGAATAAGCTAACAGATCAAACTTCTATAGTGAGCTCATATGTCCAGCCTAGCAAGGTACAAACAAGTTCGAACCACGCAAAAAAAACGCCACACGAGCTGATATAAATATATATTATATATTATATGTGGGCTTGGTTCAGGACAGAACGTGGTAGAAACTCAGCTCACAGAAAGATTCACATGTTCAAATATACAGTAGTAAGAGGTATATGACCAATAGAAAGATGAGGCAACAACAATAATGGAGCAAATGACAGAATACGAACTCAGGAGGCTCGAAAATGTTCAGGCGGACTAGAAGGAGCAAGTCTGGAAGTCAGTTCGACTCCGAGAAGTGAATCCAGACACAGGTGTTAATGGCTGGTCATCGCCCAGCGGTGATGTGTTCTCAGTACGGGACGCCGAGTATTTCAGCAAGAAGCAGGGGGTTCCGGCAGGGGAGTCACTGATGAAGCCTTTGGGTATGGACTGGCTTCGCTACTCGGCCAAGCTCGACCATGTGCTCAGGTGAAGGCAGAGCGCTGAAGGCTTTCGTGTTCGTTGTGAACCTGCAGGTGCTCGGGCGAGAGTAGCAGCATAGCGCGGTGTTCTATTATGCGGCCGAGGATCCAATCCCACCGAGGTCTCTTTGCCACCGCTTCGTGCACAGGGACGACACCTTCCATAACAGCAGATTCAAGTTCTTGAGTTGGATTGTGATAGGGCCCTTGGATCGTGCGGGCCGCGGTGAGGAACCACGCGGCGTGTCTGCTGGGGAAGGCCCTAACTTCGAAGTCCTTGCGGACTAGAGGAATATCGCCCACCTGATAAACCCCACAAGTAGACAGAAAGTGCCCGCTTCAACCCACTTATCGTAGAGGAGAAAAAACGCCGACGCGGAAGACCACAGCAGAGCAGAGGGCGTTAGGAGCCACAGAAAGGTGTATCAGTGGCTGAGAAAAAAATTTGGGATGAAGTCGTCGCTGGACAGGGTGAAATTGATTTTTTTTTCAAACAATGAAAAATTTCGAAAAAAATAACTTAGCTCTGATACCATAATCAATGAATGAATTGAATTTATTTACAATGAGTAGTGAAGCTCAATAATAATACAATTGTATTTACAGAAACAACAAGTTTCTACTAAGAAAATAGAAACAAAAAGTTTCTAATAAGAAACTGCTAATTAAGATCACAGATGAGCATTAAACACTAAAATAGCATTATTCTAATAGGTGAGATGGAAGGGGAGGGGGGTAGGGTGAAGAGGCAGGGGTGAAGGAAGACGGGGGTGCCATGAGGGAGCCGTGAGGGAGATAACGAAAATTATAAACCACTTGATCTCCCTATTTTTCATCTTATTATTTCGATTTTTAATACAGGAATCAAAATTAACTATTAAGTTTTGGATTTTCATATAAGCATTTAGGGGATAGGAAAATGTCCCGCTACACCGTTCACGTTGCTGCTTTCTTCTTTCATCTTGCAGGCAAAGTTGGCTTGCCTGTCAGCTTCCTTATTTTGTCCTCTTAGGATGTGAAAAAACTTTAATTATCCAAAGTGAGGTAGCATTCCTTGGGTTCTCCTGAGGATTTGATTCAACTAATTGTTCTGAGTTGTCGAGTTGTGGTTCATATGCTTTATGATCACAAGGGAGTCCCTAAGGATATTCATATTCGTGATTCCTTTTATCTGAGCCAAGGTGAGACCGAGGAACAATCCATAAGCCTCAGCTTGAGTATTTGTCTTCATTCCTAATCTCCAGGCATATCTATCTTCTATGATTCCTTCGGGATTAATGAGAATCCCTCCCCCTCTTGCCGCCCTAGGATTTCTTTTCGAAGCTCCATCAAATTGGAGAATCCACTTATTCGAATTTTGCATCCAATCCACAAGCCCTTCAAGAGAAAGTCAAAGGATCCAGAGAGGGCATTGGGGGGGGGGGGGGGGGGGATTTTGAAGTGGACAAGCAGGCCGGGGGGCAGACCCAAGGAGAGATCCATGCAGATTCTTCATGATCCAAAGAGGGTTCCATAATTGGTCTGTGAAATTCCATACAAGATGAAAGGGCTTTAAGAGCTGTGATTCTGGTTGTCGTGCAAGTCGTGCTGAAGATTGCTTTATTCCTTGATAACCATATTTGCCAACAGACATACTTGGGAAGAGCGATCCATAGCTCATTGAAGATACTTTTGGCCTGAAGGGAGCTCACATAAAATTTGGGCCTGGAGATCAACGGGCCATCTTGTTCTGAGGAAAAGCAGAAGAAGGGCCACCGACCAAACTTCTTTTGAAATCTGACATTGGAGGAAGAGATGAGGGATGCTTTCCTCAAAATTTTTTGCATAGGGGACATCTGGAGGGCCCAAAGAAACATCTTTTCTGTAGATTCTCCGCCGTGAGGATTTTTTAATGAGCTAACAGCCAGCAGAAGAAGTTTGCCTTGGGGATGCCATTTGTTTTCCAAGTTTTATTCTATATTGAGGACTTTGGAGGGATTTGGGAATTGAAAAGCATATGAGAGTATCCTTCTTTGATTGTGAAAATGGAGTTTTTACATCCCACCTGTCCACCATTGTTTGTGCAATGGGGGCACATCCACTTAGCATTTTAATTAGTTCTCTTGATGGGAGCATATTTACTGGATATTTTCCAATCTCCACCCCTTTCATAGTCCCTGATGATCCCAATATGATATTTGATCCAAATGGACCACCCCATTCTGCTTCATGTGATTCCTTAGAGGTTTGAGAGAGGGATCCGAACACAGAAATTGTAGCCCCAAGATCGAGTCTGGCCAAATATTAGTCGAGTCTCCTTTACCTGAAATTCTACATAAATTATACAATATGATGTCCGAGGAAGTTCTCATGAGTTTCCAGACTGGAGAACCCTGAGTCGCCTCCATTCACACCTCTCTGTTGTTATGCTGGTTTATATACTTTTCTCTCATTACTTGCACCCACCATTGATCAGGCTTCATGGTCAGGATCCAGTAGAGTTTGGCCCCCATTACCATATTGAGTCTTGACAATAGCAGGGCCTCTTATTTGTAGCCCTCCATGCTGTTTTGGCACTATGATAGTTTTCCAATTTACCAAATGGAATTTTTTGTTTTCTGTCTTTCCTCCCTCCCAGCGAAATTTTCTAATATAAATCCTGAGTTGATGCAGGCAGCAGAACATACTTAGGAGCTTGGAGAGCAGAGAATTGATACAGTGGGATAGTTGATAGCGCTGATTTCACAAGAATAGTCCTTCCCATGTTATTAAGCCAGATTCCTCCCCAATTCACGATTTTTGATTTGATTTTATCGAGGAATTTTTGCCAAGCATAGGGAGCAACTCTTCTTAGGAAGATAGGAACTCCTAAGTAGTTAAAGTCTTTCCAGTCCCTAAATGATCTGAATCCCAAGATTTCTTCTATTTTTTTTTTTGCTTTCTGAGGGGATATATTCCAGCTGTATATATGGCTTTTCCTTTCATTATGGCTCCTCCCGAGGTACTGAGGAACCGGTCGAAATCCCCTTTGAATTGTCTGGCGATCACAGCAGAGGCCCCTCCAAGAAAAATTGTATCATCCACAAACTGTCCATGGTTAATACTTCTGATAGCTTCTTTATATCTGATCCTAGGGAGGAGGTGAGAGTTCCGATCTTTCTCCAATCTTCTACTCAGCGTGTCTGCCATCATTATATAGAGAAAAGGGGAGAGAGGGCAGCCTTGGTGCAGCCACTCTGCCATTAACCAAAGGAGCTATCCAAGGAGAAGAAATACAAAGGGCAGTCCACCTTATAAAGGTTTCGTCGAACCCCATTTTTTGCCATGCCCAAGTTTATTGTCATTCCTTGATCACCTCTTCTCCAGCTCGAGTCAACGGCCTCCTGGAGCAGTATAATATTCTAAAAAATTTGCCTCCCCGGAACAAACCTCCCCTGGTTGGCCAAGATCAGTAGGGGCAAGAGAGGTTTGAGCCTAGAGGCAAGCAACTTTGAGATGATCATCTTCCAATAGCAATGTTACCTTGGCTTTCCAGCACAATTAGACTATTAGTTGGAGACACCATCTAGTATGTTGTCAAATCTTAGGCTCGTTGATGCCATCTCTGAGATCTATTGCACAAACTGCCAAAAATTAAAAGAAAACAACCCCACAAATTTTGAACCCTCAAACTCCTAGAATCAACCTTGCTTTGATAACAAGTAAATTTCTGCCAAAAAACCACCTACAAGCTAATATCCCCTTGTAGGCATTTCATCAAACACTTAGCTAAACTCTGATTTATGATTCCAATAAATATTCAACGATAATGTATTAAATTCCCACACACGCAACAACTGTTTATGAGCAGAAATACAAATAACTAAGTCTGAAAATTATTTTTCCAAGGAGTGCAATGCCTTCATTGATGCAATAGTAGCCTGTGAGCATCTTCCATATTGGGGAAGAATGTCAGATGATTTCCATCAAGAGGAAATAATGTGTATTGCTCTTACTGGATCAATGGGTACTACTGTACTGGGATTGTTAAAATCAGCTAACTGTACTGGATCAATGAGTACTAGCACTGTCCTCTCGACAATGTCGCATAGCTCAAACTCCTGTAGCACTAGTACAAATCTCTCCTTCCATGGGCTAAAATTTCAGCCCCATTCAGCCTATCTTCCGCCCTCAACCCTATTTCCATTGACATGTTTACCAAAGTAACCAACAATAACTTTTCCTTTTTCTTTTTCCTAACACAACCCCTTGCAATCACTGCAATACCACTGTGTCAAAATTTTCCCAAGGGTAAACACCAGCTCCCTCAACTGCCAAATATCTGGGTATATAGCGATGGTTATACTTGCTGTTTAACACTTCTTAGCTGATCTGCCCACTTGGCTCTGATGCTATGTTGAAAACCACCTAAAAGCTAATAACCCCTTGTAGGCATTTTGTTAAACATTTAGCTAAACTTTGTTTTCTGATTCCATTAAATATTCAGCAGTAATGTATTAAATTCCCACACATGCAGCAACTATTTATGAGCAGAAATACAAATAACTAAATCTGAAAATTATTTGCAGTGGAAATGGAGAGCAAACAGTGACACAATTAGACACAATATTTTTGGGCAATGCCCCTGAAAAAATCCGAAGGGAAAACCAGTCATAAGAGGAAAATCCTATTAATGAGCTCATAGAAAATTACAGTGAACTGCACAACAGAAATTTCTAGAAATAAATTCCCTGTACTTATCTCACAACTGTGGCATGTAGCCCCTTTTCTCGAATTCTGTGCAGAATTATAAGTATCAGCTGCACAATACTGTACAGCTTTCACACAACAAAACCAGAACCTCGAAATCTGTTCCTTATGCCTCGATTTTTGTGCCCATTAAACGATGTATGGATCTGCAACAAATCTGTACCTGTACTGTTCTACCTGCTCTACAACTGTCCTACCTCTTCGAAATACATGCCAAGTCCCTTGGAAATCAAGCCTTCTTCCAACTGTAATAAATACTGGTTAGTTGCCATGGGATTTGTGCCCTTTCACCTGGCCTCTCCTTCACAATTTTCTTCCATTCTCCTTTTCCCTCTCTCGTAATTAAAATGCTCATTTATGATTCAATATGTGCCTCTTCACTTCCCCCTTGCAATTCTCTTTAGCTCCCCTTTTTCACTATCTCCTTGTTAAAATGCTCATTAATGTGTCAATATGTACCTCTTCACTTCCCCTTCTCTTTTTATAAACTTATTAATGATCAAAACCCCTAACCCTAGATCTCAATGGCCAAATTTAAATCTTGCATCTGAAAATCAACAGTTGTGATTTAATTTCTCGTTGAGATGACTTAAATTACTTAAGTCACTCAAGCTTTATAAAGCCACTTTGTCATTAAATATAAAAAGCCCACTTTCCAATTTTATAAAATCACTTTATAAATGAAGTGTCTAGGAAGTGACATTTGCTCAGTCACTTCTGCAGGTTAGGCACCACCACGATAGCATCCCTGGGCTACAATTTCTAACAATTTTCAAGCCTTGGGTGATTGTTTTCCTGTGGCTGTTGTCCTGTTTCTGTAACTTAAATAAATAAAATCTGAACTTATTTAACCATAGAAATAATTACTTCTGAACACGGAACAATCACAGATATAACTGGAAAATGAACAGCGAAAGCATAAACATGATAGACAGATAATTGCCCCTTCAAATCAGCTTTTTATTTAAATATTTCGACCTTACAAAGAAACCTCTACTAGCTGTCAAACTAACAACTGTACAATATACACACAAAATCAGATCTGCACTTACTGAGATAAATTTGATTGTTGGACAACTGAGAATCTGCCAATCTGAACTACTGTACAGCGCTGTTCTACCCTATCTGTATGACTGTATGGATCTGTCTGCAGCTTCTTGACTTCGGCTCCTCTCCTATGCTCTGAATCTGCTCAACTGATCTCTCTCTGAGGTCCCGAGTCTTCTTGATGTACAGAAGGTGTATTTCAACTTCTCCTATCTTGTTCTATTTATGCTTAGAGAGTAATGGGAGAAATATTGTGTTTTTAATTCCTAGCAATTAATTTTCCAAATCCTAGCAACTAATCTCCTTAATCGTGGCAACCACTTTATCTCAACAATGACGTGTATGGTTAAGATTAGATTAAACCTAACCCACTAATCCTCTATAATCTCCAGAATGTTTCTTTTAGATTTCTAGCTCTAGTAGAACATGGGAAATTTGACATTCACTTTTATTTACTCAAGTGAATTTACCAAAAGTTGTGTCGAACTACTTTTTGCACATTCACACTTAACATGTGCGAGAAGCTCCTGGTTGAGATATATTTCTCAATTAATAGGATATGTATAGGTTTTTAAATTCTGGGTGAAAAGCCTCATATTTATGGTCATGTTTTATAAATTAGACTTGGCATTGGCTTTTACAGACTCCTGTGACTTTGTATAATTCTAAAATATATTTCATAAAATTTATTTGTGCTCTCAAAAATTATTTCATAGAATATCTTGCTACCTGTGTATTGAGAGATTAGATTCTTAGCATGATGGAGATTGGTATTACTATTAGTCCCCACCAATAGAGAAAAAATTCTAGTGGCTGAGCCATTGGATTGATGTCTATTCTCAAGGATTTGGAGTATACTTTTCTCCTACAAAATTTTCTCATAGGGAACATCTGCTCTATGGGCTTCTTTAGATGTCATTTTTAAACCTAATTTTTGACGATGATTTTAGTATTCATAATATGTGTTTTGTTCTTAAATTTGTTTACTGAATTGGCATATAGATGGGCATGGGTCTTTCTTAACTCTGCAGTGTGCACCTTCAGAGCTGTTGGATATGCCGTATTTCTCTGTTTGTTTGGCCACTTTTATCAACTAGTGGATATCAATTAACCTATCTATATTTCTACCATTGATGTTTCAACATTTTTTATGAAGTAGTAACACATTATATCCATATCTATGAGGAGAATCTTGAGACGAAACACTACTGAAGTCGAGCTCAGTTAGCCATTATCTGGTGACTTGTTTAGGGAATAGTGGTATTTCAAATGAATTTTAAACTATGACAATATATTTGATGTTTATGCATTATCTATGAGCTTTTCTTTTTGTTTTTTTCAAGGTAGAACAATGGTATATTTCATGCATGTGCAATTTGCAATATTTGTATAATAGTAATTGGGTTGCAACGCTCAAAGAGAACTTTCAGATGCTTATTTGGGCAAAATCTGCCATCACTTTTTAATACATAAAAAAAAAGGTTGAAATCTGTTAGCTAGTGTATATAAATTTAGAAAATTTAAACTCTGTTAGCTAGCGTATATAAATCTCTCTAGTTGAACATTTATAATTGTTGTCATTTTGTTTTCCAGATTAATGAATTCATGCAAGAATTTTCTGTAAAGAATATTATCCCATACATGGAGCAGAAAATACGCTCCTTGAATCAACAGGTATAATTATGATTATTATTTTTTTCCAAAGCATTAATAGGCATTGGCAATCTGTGGTATGGTCTTTGCCTTTTATTTGAAATTTATAGTCTTGCCTATTAGGGCCGTTTGTCTGATTTGTTATTGTTTCTGTTCCATTTGGATAGGTTTCAGCAACAAGGAAGGGGTTGAAAAATCAGTTTAAAAACCTTTGGTGGCATAAGGGAAAGGATGATACTACTGATGTTTCGAATGGGTCCATGTATGAATAGTAGATTACACTGTGTTTTTGAGTCTTGAAATCATTCCTGACTTGACTTTTCCATGATTTCATGATACTGATGCTATGACTTTATGTTGTATCTAAATTGTTTTGTTATCTGTTTTTCTATGTGAAGCTACACATTTAGTTCGATAGAGTCTCAGATCAGAATTTTGGGAGACTATGCCTTTATGTTGCGTGATTATGAACTTGCTCTTTCAAATTATCGATTGTTATCCAATGACTACAAGATTGACAAGGCTTGGAAGCGTTATGCTGGTGTTCAGGTACTTGATTTTTGTAAAAATTGCCTAAATATCACCTGAAGAGGGTATGGAAATGCTCCTACATTGTGTATGTTAACAGCTTTATCAGTATTGTATGTCATATGCTGTATAATGTACGTTATTTTAGTTAATGCTTTTGTGTAGTCAATTTACATATATCTTTAGGAAGTATTTGGTTGAGCTCAAGATCCATGATGCCCTGGTTTAATCTTTAGGAATATATAGAAGCCTGTTAAATTGGCAACTAGGGCCAAACTCCATGTGGATCAGCTTATTTATGTCAGCTGATATTTTTATTGGATCGCTCTCATCGAGAGGTGTAGGATTGATCTAAAGATCATCCGATTCCGATAAGTATTTATGGAGATATGAATTAATTTTGATTATGGAATTATTATCAAGCCGACCAGCAACTTGAGTAGGCTCAGAAGCCCAACTGACGTGTATATTCATCATCCTCGCTTTGGTATAAATAGAAGAGGATTTGTAGTCATTTGGCACCTCACCTAAAAGTGATCTCCTCTCCACGTCTTGGGTTTATGGAGAAGGAGATTCACTATGGATTACGTTGGCCTAATATGATGATGCCCTAATTTTATACGTTGCCCTAAGTTACAGTCATGGAGGAGACATCTAGACGCAGGGCCTATAGACACAGTGAAGGAGGATCCTTATACGCTGTATAGAGGAGGCCTTAACAAGCCCTAGCCGCAGTCCAAACAAGAGTCATAGCTGGTGTTCTGGTGTGCCCTATATGCAGCTGAAGTAAGAAGCCCTAGCCACAGATCCTAGGAGCACTAATACACAGTCCGAAGAAGCCTCTTATCCGCAGCAATAGAAGTTCCCTAAATTACAGTCATCAAGCTTGGATCTCTCTGAAATTCGGATCATAGTTACAGCGAAAAGGGAAGAGACAAGTTTGGATATCAACAGGAATTCAGATAGATGATGAAGGAACAGTGAAGGTCTTTTAGGGCTAAATAGAAGTTTAGATCTCTGAGAAAAGGGTTCGATGCTACAACAGAAGAACACCGTGTGGACAGAGGTATATAGACTACATCTCGGGGCATCGAAGGAGCCACAGTTCGGTGCTATAATGGAGATCATTGTTTAGTGCTATGAATGAGCTACAGTTCAGTGATATATCTCAGAGATTTGATGCTATCTCAATGTCACAAGATTCGGTACTATCCTAGTTTCGGTGCTGCTACAGTGATCATATTTTGGTGACACTACAGTGATATATTTTGGTGCTATCATATTTTGGTGACACTACAGTGATATATTTTGGGCATGATAGGACTGTGCAATGAAGCTGATGACAGCATGTTTGTGTAGAGGATTTTGGAACTATAGCCTAGCTGCTTTGCTAGGCTGCAAGCCATAGCAAGCAGCTAAGGCTGATATGTATTTGAACTAAAGTATGATCTATGGGCAGCAGCATGGGCAACATTATGCATGGGCAGCATGATGTATGAGATCATGGACAGCATGATATATGGGCAACATAGTATGATGCAGCTTGATGGTGCTGCACAGTAAGATGCAGCAAATGGACGAGATGCAGTTGAAGCAGAATGTCTTCAACTGATCTCATCGTTATAGGAGATGATCTATCCTTAGATCTAGATAAGTCAAAGTATTGACTGCTGTTGTAAATGTACTCTCTCTCTCTCTTTCTCTGCTGAACTTTGAAGATAAAAAAAGATTTGATCAAAGGGTTTCCCCACACATTGTGGGGTTTGTCCCTGGCTCGCGCCATATCTTGTGTCCTCTTGTCTTGGCTTGTCTTCTGCATATTGTATTTATGTTCTATCTGCAGTTTATCGTAATGCTGATGTGATTGCTAACAGTGAAAATTTAAATAAATTGCTCAAGCATAGAACATACCTAAAATTAACATGGTATCAGAGCTGAGGTGAAGACAATGCCCAAGCAAGAGTGAAGGAGCAATCACCAAAGGCAGTTGGGACAAGACAGAAGGATCAATGGGTTCCTCATAATTCACCTAGGGTGAAGTCAAAGCAGAGAATGTTATCAGAATGGCGCAACAAAAGTTTCTGATGGCCCATCTAATGATCCCTTCATTGGGAAGTTCGGATCTAAGGGTGGAAGGAAAGGCAAATGCCTTTTTGAAATAAGTTCGGCCGTTTTGCGAAGGAGTGTCCGAATGACAGGGACACATCTCTTGATGAAGATAACAATCATCCCTGGGACATCTTCAATGATTAAAGGAATGACTGGTAATGCAGATCATCAAGGAAATGGTCGACTCTTCCACGAAAGCAAGAAACCCCAGAATCTCTTTTATGTACCTGATTGCAAGAAGAACCTGATGTCCATCTCGGAAATGGAAGTCAAAGGTTACAGGGTGGCACTTATCAATGGAAAGGTACGTGTTTGAAAATATATCTTGTTAAGATGTTTTGAGTTCTGGGTTGTATCAAGTTGCAGGAAGTCCACTGGGGACCATGTCCGTTGACTCAGCACCGGAGGTCTGTGAGTCAGATGGTGACTTGAATGCCTGAATTCAAAAGGGAGCATGCAGGTACTTGTCTGAAATGTACTGAAGGAAAATATTATAAGGGGACCATTCCCCTCATGCAGCAGGTCCACAGGCTTGGGACAACCCGAGGAGTTTAAGACTCATGATCAGGAATCTCATGTATACAGGTGGAAGAAACCCCTCTATGGCTTGAAGCAAAAACACCTCGGGCATAGTATGAGAGGATTGATAGCTATCTAATGCAGCTGAGACTCACTAGGAGTGAAACTGATCCAAACCATTACTCGAAGGTTGTGGATGATAAACCTCTCATACCGGCACCTATGTCTGACAGGTGCAAACCCTCTCATTTATAGGAGATAGAGGGAGTTGGATTCTGAATGTGGAAAGATAAGCTGCAAGCCTGTGACTACCTCAAGGATCTTAACTTTCAGAAGTTATATGGTAATGATGTCGGACCAGATTTGGGAAATACCTTTGAGTTTCATAAACTCATTCGCGTTGATGTTCTTGGAGAACCTCCGTCCGGACATCTGTGTTGCAGTTAGCATGGTGAGCTCATACTTGGTTGAGCCTCACTGGATTGGTGCCAAGAACCTTTTGAGACATCTTCAGGGCACAATCTCTCATGAATTGAGATACACTGTCGGAAATATGAAACCACAGGATTATTCAGTGGGCAGGCAGTGTGGAAGATCACTAGAAGCACTTCTCAGTGCTGTTTCTCTTTGGAATCTGCCTCGATATCCTGGATGAGCAGGAAGCAAAAGTCGGTGACTCTGAGCACCACCAAGGCAGAATACATTGCTGATAGTATGGCCTTCTGTGAGGCAGTCTGGTTGCTGAAGCTCTTCAATGAGCTGTTTGTACACATGATGAATACCACTGTGATCCTCTGTGACAACCAAAGATGGGATTCAATTATTGAGGAATCCCGTATTGGACAATTCTCCAACAGACAGACATCATCTAAGATATGGTAAGTCGATGAGCAAGGAGGCTCCATTGCACTAAGATGATGTACAGGTCAGAGCCCCGAGGAAAGATCTAATTTGTGATTTTCCTGGACGACTTGTAGTCGTCAAGAAACCCTTGTATAAGGGTCTTGCATATTGCATACATTGAGCTCTGGGAGCTCTGAGGGCTTGCGGTTCTTACTGGAACAACATACGACCACAGGGTGACTCACACTCCCCTGGTGATGCGCACTGGAACAAGATGATTCGCTCTCTTGTGGGACAAGATGATTCGCTCTCTTGTGGAACAAGATGATTCGCTCTCTTGTGGAACA